>VBSM01001793.1:2296871-2308864 GCA_008086735.1 Cheirogaleus medius | reverse complement strand
ACCCAAACACATATATATCTCTTTTATGTATATCTTTACTTTTCATGTTAATGTTAAATGATTTTTGTTGCTGTTCTGATAATATCACTTTAATTTGTATACAGAACCTACTACATTATCTTTTTTAGAGAAAGTTCTACTTTTCATGTGCAGTTGTTTTGACTTGGGAATTTATTTTCCCTATGAAATTATCTAAGAGATTATCAAGCAGTTGTATACCCAAATATACTAGGTCTTCCTCAGGAAAAATAAAACATGTAATCTTGGTAGCTTAATGCAGTACTGTTTTGTTTTTCATTCCAGTCAAAACCCATTACATACTGAGCAGCTTCCTTCTATATTGAACCTATAGTATGTGAAAACCTGGCTTCTGTTATTTTTTCTTTGTTTTTTGTTGTGTCTGGAATATATTTTTCTTTCTCACTTGCAAAATTTCTCCTTAACTGATTTTGGAGGAGATATCTAGAAGCTCAAGCTAGTTCACCACTTTGCCAGAAAATAAAATAAAAAAAAAAAAACTGTCTTTATACCAGTTATCAACTTCCGTTATTATCTGACATATCACAACACAAATAATATAACCAAATGCTCTTTATCAAAGCCTTCAACATGTATCAAATATATGTGTCTTTTTTTATTTTTTATTAAATTGTATATTAGGTGAATAGGTAAAATATCTACTTTTTAAAATTACATTTAATGCATTTAATGACAAATATTGGCAAATATTTTCATTTAAATGCAGTTTTGAAAGAAATATACTCCTCCAAACACCATTTTTTGTTTTTCTTTTTAATGTTATTGACAGCAGATAAAATGTTTAGCAAGATTATGAATGTTAGAAGGAAATATGATTAATAGATGTAGGTTTAAATTATTATGTTCTATTAAAAATGATTCAGTCCTTGATGAACATCTGTTTGATAATATGTTGTATCCAGATATAGTAAATTAATAACATATATAAAATTATAGAGAAATGACACCTTCAGTTCCATTATGAGTAGAGCTTTTAAAATGCTATTTGTCACAACTTGTCATCTTGTCATTATATAGCATTATGTACTCTTCAGGAGATGTATAGCCTTCATTTTTGAAGTGCTTTAGAAATCTAAAATATGACTCTTTATATTTTCTGGTTGTGCATTTCTTTATTGCCACTCTGAACAAATCCATATGCTTTGATTTAAGCAGGTATTAAATTCTGCTTATTTGGAATAATGATGTTTACTCTCATCTTCTCACCCTTAGCAGGTGGCTTAATTTTAGTAGACTTCAGAGATATAATTTCACACTTATTAAAAACATTTATGATGATTACTGATGATATTTCATATAGCTGAACAAAACTTTAATTTTCTTAAATTTTTTACCCAAAAATCTCAGTTTTAATTCATTTTTTACTTTGAGTGGATTATTTTAGAGTTTTTAGACAGGCTTCATAATTGTGAGAATGTGTGGTTTTTGAATAGCTATGACTTGGTAATTTTTATGATTGCTTCTTTAAAGTTCATATATTTTGTCTATTATATGCTATATAACATTTTGAAAATAAATATAAATTATAGTTTACAAATTTATTTTTTGATAAAAAATTTGTTAAAATGATTTATAAAATTATACCTTCTTTCAACATTAATTTATGCAGTAATATATCAAATAACTATTGAGTACTTGCTTTGTGACAGATACCTTTTTAGATTACATTGGTTGAAAAATACCTATCTTTGCAAAGCTTTTATTTTAACAGAAAGACAAAGAAAACAAAAGCTACCACCCTAATAAGGAAATTGTATACTATGTTCAAAGATAATAAATACAATAGTGAAAAAAGAAAAAAAAATAGTTCGGAGTAAGATAAATTAAGATTGCTGGGCAGGGTTGGGAAGTTCACATTTTAAAATGGAAGCTTAGTGCAGTGAAGCTTAGTCATCATGAAGATGATGTTTGAGCAAAGATATGAAAAAGTGTGGAAGTTTGACAAGAACTATTTGTAGAAAGACTATTCCCGACAAAGATACTGGTACAATCTCAAAGTTCTCAAGGTTGAATCGTGCCTAACACATCTGAGAAATAGCAAGGAGCCGACTTCAGCTGCTGAGGTGAGTGATTGGAGTGGCAAGAAATGAGGCCACAGAGGCTAAATGAGTGGTTCAATCATTTAAAACCTTAGAAGTTATTATAAGACTCTGCTTTTATACTTGAAAACTTACTGTATGATAGAAATTCTTCTAATGACTGAGAGTTCAAATGCCCCTAACTTCAAGGATTCTCACTGTGGCATGAGAGCATAAGAAAAAGTTTGGCTCACAATATGGTGTGAAACATGCTGTAATCTGCAAGTATACGAAGATATGGGGACATAGAAGAAGTTCACCGAAATCAGACTGATATATTTGGTGAATTTCTGTGACTATATATTAGCTTGTATTTTCTAGATTTTTATAGTAATAGAATCACAGGGTATGTTATCATTAGTCTGGTTTCTTTCACTCAACATAATTATTGTGAAAATTATCCACACTGTTTATCAATAGTTCATTCATTTTTCTGCTGAGTAGTACTCTTTTCTATGGGCATATCATAATTAGTTTATCATTGCTGTGTTGATAATTTGCCTCTTTGCAATTGTTAGTGAATAAAAGTAAAGTTGCTATAAAATTCATGTACAATTTTTGCATGAAGACAAACTGTCCTTTCTCTTGGGGGAATGTCTAGGAGTAAAATGGCTAGTTCATATAGTTGAAACATGTTTAACTTTTTAAGAAATTTATACACAGTTTTCCACGTTACATTCCTACTTATGGGATTATGTGGCCCTCGCAAGGGCTACAGCTGCCCAGAGTGCTCCCGTGTCTTTGCAAGCCCTCTGCGGCCACCGTGTATCGCACTCGGACCTCAGGCCCTTCACGTGCGGCTCCTGCGGAAAGGCCTTCAAGCGCTCCCGCCACCTGTCGTGGCACCGCGCCAGGCACCGTGCCCACGCGGCCCACCGCACACCTGCCCCTCTGCCCACGCCGCTTCCAGGACGCCGCGGAGCTGGCACAGCACGTGCGCCTCCACTAAGCTCCAGACCCGGCCTGTGCTGCCCTGCCCCTCTTTGGGCCACCAAGTCTGACCCACACAGCGTCACTCCCACACACACTCCCTGGCTCTGAGGTTACTGCCTTACTCTGGGCCTCAGTTTCCCCATCTTCCAAAAGGAGAAGCATCATTCTTTCCCCCTCTTTCTAGCTGTGTGATGTAGACCAAAGTCATTGCCCCTCCCTGGACCTGGGAGCTAGTCGGAACTGGGTTCCGGTCCAGCTGTGCTGTGAGCCTTTGCAAGTGAACTGACCTCTCTGAGCCTTGGTTTTCTGCTATCTGAAGTGGTGAACTGGTTGTTGTCCTAGAGGGGAAGAGATAACAAAAGAACACGGGCACGGTCTGGTTCATTTCTGTATCTCCCCCACTTCTGCTCACGACCTCCACCCTTTGCTCAATAAACATTCCGCACTCCATTTTCAGGCTCTTACTTGCGTGTGTGTGTGTTGGGTGTGGGGTGGGGGTCGGTGACCGGACCTTGAGAACTTGGGAACCTTTCTCTGAGAATGTGTTTCCGGCCGGAGGTGTTTAGCGAAGGCTCAGGCGCCCCGCCCCCACCTTCCTCCCTGGGACCCTCTTCTCTCTCCCTGGGTTCTCTCTCCCTTTACCCGGCGCCGCCTGCTCCTAGGGGACACTCGGAGGCCCCTGTCCCGCCGCCGCCTGCAACTACGAGGGTATCCCGGGGCCATTTGGAGTCGCCCGGACCTGAGAGGCTGCTGCACCGGGTACGGGGGCCGGGAGGAGGGAGAGAACTGGGAGCGGGCGGCGGAGAGGGGCGGGGCCGGGTGGAGGACTACCTGTGCGCGGGGCGGGCGTCCAGAGGGTGCTGTTCTGGGGCTCCGAGGGGCGCTTCTGAGAACTTACATAGACAGGCTCATGAGGCGAGGGCCGCGGACCCGGGAGTGGGCTCCTGGAGAGCGCTAGGACCTAGAAAAAGCTGGGGGTGGTGGTGGATGGGCGAGGACTAGAGAGAACCTGGAGGTAGGTGGGTGAGGGGAGGGGCACAGCGTTGTTCAGGGAGGAGGCTAGAGGGCGGGTTAGAGCCTGGGAATCCTAAGGTTGCTGTCCACTGGAGTAGGCTTGGCCTTACGTAGTGGTGGTAGAAAAGGCTTCTGAGTAGAGTGTATAGGATGGACCAACACTCAGACCCGAGTCGAAACCATATAGAGGGAAAAGAGGTCTGGAGATCTACTGGGTGGGGCACTCAGTGGCCTGGGGAGGGCCCAGAGGGAAAAGAGATTGAGGTCCTGGCTGAGCATGGAGGGTAAAGAGATCCTGTGAGTACACTAGGTGGTGGGGCACCAAGGATAGGGGAGGTTTTCAAAGAAGGGAGACTCTGGGAACATTACAGAGGGTCACAGAGTGTAGGGGTGAGTAGAAGAAAGACTGACAGGAGAGGAATGCAGAGGTCCTGGGCCGGGTATATAGAGGGAAAGCAGTGGAGCCTGTGGTGCTGAGCTCTCTTCTAAGTAACATTCTCCTCCTCTCTCCCATGCACCAGTCCTCAGCCACCCCTCCGGATGCTGGTGCTGCCGTCCCCTCAGCCCCTGGCACTTTCCTCCAGTGAGGCCATGGAGGACCCTCCCCGTCGGACAGGACGGTCCCCAGAACCTGCACCTTCCTCCTCCACGGGATCTTCCCAGACTTCGTCTCCTCCAAGGCCCAATCACTACCTGCTCATTGACACCCAGGGTGTCCCCTACACGGTGCTGGTGGGTGAAGAGTCACAGAGGGAGCCAGGGGCTGATGGGGCCTCAGCCCAGAAAAAGTGCTACAGCTGCCCCGTGTGTTCAAGGGTCTTCGAGTACATGTCTTACCTTCAGCGACACAGCATCACCCACTCAGAGGTGAAGCCCTTCGAGTGTGACACCTGTGGGAAGGCATTTAAGCGGGCCAGCCACCTGGCGAGGCACCACTCCATTCATCGGGCAGGTGGTGGGCGGCCCCATGGCTGCCCACTCTGCCCTCGCCGCTTCCGGGATGCAGGTGAGCTGGCCCAGCACAGCCGGGTGCACTCAGGGGAGCGCCCGTTTCAGTGCCCACACTGCCCTCGCCGCTTTATGGAGCAGAACACGCTGCAGAAGCACACTCGGTGGAAGCACCCATGAGCTGGGCTGCTGGGTGCCCCAGGTGCTATGGAACTCAGGGGGACACCTGGTGCCTGGAGGTTGGCTTCTAGGGCCCTGGACATAAACACAGACCAACCTCATCCTGGAGGCTGAGCCATGCCTGAAGGAGGAGCCGGTGAGTAATCGTCAGGTCCTCCTGTTTTGGAGCTTTGATGGGAATGAGACCTCACACGGAATGGAGTCCTCTAGCCTCAAAGACATCACCTATTTCATGGCCATGGTGAAGCCTTGACTAGAGTGGTGGGGGGGGACAGTGCCATGTGTGGACATTCTCTGGCCTCATAAAAGTGGCTGGGGCCATCGAGAATCTGTATAATGTTTTCAAGGCCTCCATGCTGATGTTGGGGAAAAGGACCCCAGATCTGCCTCCCAACACCCAACCAGGCCTGAGACTGGACAAACAATAAACATGTTTCCCACTTTGAGCACTTGATGTTTGTTTTTGGAGATAGCGCCATGGAGCATCTTTGATGGCTGCTTAGCAGAGAGACCCCAGCAAGTGCCTGATCCACCGCAGGCCTCAGCTTGCCTGGCTGGGGAATGGGAAGGTTGGCCTGCACTGGAGTTGGGCCCACCTCAGCTCCTGAAGACCTGTGTCATCTGGGAATAGTGTTTTAAAATTAAAAAAAAATTTTTTTATACCATAATCCACTGCAACAAACACACTTTATATGGCAGCCCAGTATACAGATACACAAAATATATGTGAAAAGTTTCTTTAACAATAGTTACCTTTGGTATGTACAGGGCATGAGACTGTTTCTTTCATTGACATTATTTTTTAAACTGCTGAGTTCTTCCTACTATATTGAATTCTCCACCCAGGAACCTGTAGATTGAAAAAGACCAATCTAGGGCACGTGGCTCCCCCTGGACTTTTAGATCCAGGTTGCAGTTTATCTGTGAAGTCAGTGGAAGAGGGGAGGAGTGTGGTCACAGCTTTCCAGGTGGTGCAGACATTTAGATTCTCCCTCCACAGGATGAAAACCATGCTCTCATAAGGGCTGGCAAAATTCCAGAGCATGGAGCAGGAGGAGGAAGGCAGGCGGAGCTGAGCCTTAAGCTTAATAGACATCTGCTTCCTTAATTCATTTTCCTTTCCTGTCTATTTTGTGCCAGGCACTGTGCTAGGCCTCATTTCTTCCTCTGACCCCCTTTTGGGCAGAACAAATCTCCCATAGGTATTCCCCAGCGTGGGAAAGAAGCAGAGGCAGTGTTCATAACCACCATCTGACCTCACATACTACTAAGTGCACTGATCTTGAGCCCTGACTATGGCGGGGCGTTGGGCTGAGCTTTTGCCTGTGTCATATCACGGCATCCTCGCAAAGAAATGTAGAAGGGATTATAACCTTCCCCTTTTACAGGTGCGTAAATAGGCTGTGGAGCAACAGGAGTGGTCAGGACAGGAATACAGCTCTGCTCAAAAGCCAGCTCTTAATCACCAACATGGGGGTGGGGGTGGTATATTCCTGGCCCTCATTTTCTGGGAGGGGGTAACACCCCTTCCCTGTCTTGGCCTTTACATCCTTTGGGTCTGGCTGTGGGAGATGGGGGCAGTTGGGAGGTCTGCACCAGCCAGTTCCTGGAAGATCGCCAAAATGAGATTCTCCTTTCACTTCAACTTTCCTGGCTGTCTCACGCACTCAGCTGCCTTCTCCCGGGCCACTCCGTGCATCGCCACCCACCCGGGGGACCCCGGAGCCGCGCCAGCTCTCCAGGATGGGAATTTCGTGACGTTCCCTGCCTGGGTTTCGGCGAGGGCGGGGGGGAGCGACATAAGGGGCCATCACACAAGTGCATCCCCTGGCCTTCGCCGCAAACGGAGATTCTCACCTGGGCCGGGGGACTCCTTGGAGGAGGAGCGCCGGGCTGGGAGGACCGGTCGAGTCCCAGCGTCCCTCGCCGACCCGCTGCTCAGTTCTGAGACTCTGGTCCCCCTCCGCCGCCCCGCCCGCTTGCGGGTGGGTGGGCGCTTCCCTCCGCTCCCCTTGACACTTTGCAGACGCTCCCCGGCGCCGGGCATGGGCGCCGCCGCCACCATCGGTCCCCGGGCCGGATTCCGCGCGCGGGTGGGTGAGCGCGGGGGGCCCCGGCCCCTCGGACCCCGGGCATCCACGGGCGGGGGATGGTGGCCGCGTTTGCACCCCTGGGCTGGTGCATGCCCTCGCTGGGACCTCTTTCCACGACTGCTCCCCCTCCCACCCGCGGGACAAAGGGCGGGGGCGGGGGGCGCATCCCCACGCGTGACCTTCCTTCGTACTGCGCACTCACCCAGCACCCTCCACCATGGGGGAGGGGTCCTGCTTGCCCACGCGAGTGCGGGGGAGGGGTGTGGGGCTCCCCGGGATGGGGGAGGCACCGTGCGTGGGCTGGATCTGCACGCTGTGCTTGGAAGTTGGGGCAGTTTCCCCCCTGCACCCACCGCTTCTTTTGGCCGAGAGGTGTCCCGTAATGAGGGTCATTCTCACGCAGGCCAGGGTGTCCCTGTTCTGTCCACCCCATGGGAAACCAGCAATTTAGGGCTCCAGCTCCCTTTTCTCTCAGTACTCAGGAGCCCAGGTCCCCAGTCCACTTCTTCCCCAGGACCTAGGTGTCTGGGCCCCCTGCACCCTCATTCCCTAGATTCCAGGAGTTTGACACCTCACCTCAGTCCTGGAGTCCAGGCCCACAAGGTCCTTTCTCTCTCACTTCTGAGGGGCCAGGGCCCCCAAGTCCATCCACTTCCCTCCATTTGTGGCTGCTGTTTCTGTCCAGTGCCCCTGAGGCGCTCAGCTGCCGGATCCGCAGGAAGCAGAGCCATGAATGACCGCAACAACCGGAGGCGGACAAGTGAGGAAGCTGGGTCCCCTTCCCTACCCTTGTCCCAATGTGGCCTGCCCACCCACCCCCTCCTGTTCAGGGCTGCTGTGGTTGGGGGTGGCCAGAGGAGGCTGAGGAATTCTCTGGGGTGACCCCGGGCCTCTCCTCTCCAGTGAAGAAGGATGATGAGGCCTTCGAGATCTCCATCCCCTTCGATGAAGCGCCCCACCTAGACTCACAGATCTTTTACAGTCTGAGCCCCTCTCGGGGAAACTTTGAGGGTGAGCTGAGAGGGTCATGGAGGGACTGGAACCAGCGGGGTGCCGCCAGAGCCCTGGAGTGTGACCTGTATGCCCTGCTGCTCCCTGCTGTCCTCAGAGCCTCCGGAGGCTGCATCCCCAACCCTAGCCCTAATGAACAGCGTCAAGGCCCAGCTACACATGGCCCTGGAGAGGAACTCCTGGTTGCAGAAGCGCATAGAAGACCTGGAGGAAGAGAGGGACTTCTTGCGGTGTCAGCTGGACAAATTCATCTCTTCTGCCCGGATGGATGCAGGTGGGGGGGGCACCTATATAGTCCCCTCCCTGTCCCACTCCTGGGCATTCTGGCACCCAGATCACCCACAGGCCTGAAGCCCCACGGCTCTGCTGGCTCTGTGGGGACCTGGTAACTTAACCTCTCCACTAGCCCTCTGCTTGTTTTGGGGACCCCAAGCCCAGCTTCCTTCTTGATGTCCAAGGCCTCTCATCCCCAGGTACTGTCTATCCCCTGCCTTCCCTGTTGGCTCCCCCAAATCTCACCAGCCTCAAGCACCCTGAAGTCTGTTTCCTCAGCCTACAGTGCCTTCAGGGACTCTGGGACCTGAGTGTCTAGGTTCCTTCTTCCTGACTGCTAGGGCCAGCCTTCCTCATCTCCACCCTGGTCCTTTGTGTTTCCTCAGGGGCCTGCTCCTCACCTCAGCCTGGTCTTGGAGCACCAAGAGTCCAAGCATCCAGCCTCATCTCCCAGCCCTGTTTGATACCATCTTCCCACCCATCCTGTTTCACACCTTGGCTAATTAATGCTCCTTCCCTAGCAAAGACATCAAGTCCCTTGCCACTGGACTCAGCCCCTCCCCTGGTGGGACCTCTTTGGGTGGGGATCTCTGCATCTGTTTTCCCCTATACCCTGCCTCAGAGTTCTGGGCAGCCTCCACCTGCTTACCTGGCACTGCTATAATTCCTGACCAGTAGCAGCCCAGGGAGCTCCTACAGCTGATATTCATGCTATCCTAAGGCCAAGCCAGTTTACAGAGTATTTTCTTCTGATTGGTGGGATGCCGTGCCCTGCTTGTTAAGATATTTTGGGCACTACACTCATCCCCTTCCTCAGGTGATCATGGCTTTCCCTTGCCAGATCTTTAGTCCATGTCTTGGAGACCACTCCCCATGGAAGCCCCAGTGGGGCCCTTGCAACTGCCTGGCTAGGAAGTCCCCTCAAAAGCTCCCCCGTCCCTCTCTGTGAGTTCACCCCTTTCCCTCAAAAGTCTGGGCAAGGGGGGCTTGTGGTCTTTTGGTATTACTAGGGAACCCAGCCTCTGGGCATCTGGCTTTTCTTCTGCTCTGGAGCCTGGGTCATCACCAGCTATCACCATCTCCTTACTCTGATGGTTCCATTCTGGGCAACTTACCCCCTTCCCCCAGTGTTTGGGCCCTAGGGCCTCTGGATTTTCTTAGTGGGGACCCCAACACCAGACCTGTCTCCTAACTCACCTTTTGGAGGACTGTGTTTGAGCCTCAGCTGGCTCCCTCCATCCAGGCAGAAGTGGTCACCTTCCCCAGCCTGCCAGACCCAGAGCCCCCAATATCTCAGGGTTTGCCACGCCCCCCAGCCAAGGTCTTGCCTGCCTCCTGGGTTTCCAGACTCCACTCTCTGGAGGTCCCATCAAGTCCCCAGAAAACCCCTCCCCTACTATGGAAACCCCATGTAGTCACAGATCCTCCTGGGATCTCTGGTCCTGGTCAACTTGGCCCCCTCCTCCAGACCTCTTGCAAAACTCCTGCCCATGACTGCCTCCCCCAAACTCCAGCCGGTTCTACTCTTTTCAGCTATCGCCTGCGTCTATACTGCACTCTCTGTCTGTGTGTCTCGTTGGGGACTCCAGTTTGGGGACTTGGCTTCCAGGCTCCGAGGCCCCCTAATTTCCCCCTGGGATCTGTGATGTGATGTCTGGTCCTGCAGTTCATGTGTGTGTGTCTCTCTCTCCCCAGAGGACCACTGCCGGGTGAAGCCCGGGCCTCGGCGAGTGGAGGGGGACAGTCGGGGTGGGGCTGGGGGCGAGGCCTCTGACTTGGAGTCAGCAGCTTCCTCCCTCAGCGGAGCGTCCGAAGAAGGCAGCGCCAGCGAGAGGCGGCGGCAGAGGCAGAAGGGAGGCGCGGGCCGGAGGCGCCTGGGGAAGCCCAAGGCCCGGGAGAGACAGCGGGGTGAGCGGGGTGCGTGGGGCGGGCGCTGAGCGGTGTGGGGCGTGGACCTGCTGTGTGTCCTCCGGAGAGGTCCCCCTCTCCTCTCCAAGCCTTGGCCTCCTTAGATCTGAAAAGACCAGACCTGGCTCCGCCACCCCCCATCCAAGTGTGGTCCTGGTTTTACCTTCCTTACATCTCGGGCCACCCTCACCAGCAGGGCCATCTTGGGCACTTCCTTACTCTTCCTGCGCCTAAGTTTCCTCATCAGTGAAAAAGAGGAGGGCGCTAGAACCTACCTGACTGGGCGGGGTGTGAGGGGGCTGTGGCCCAGGTGGGGGTCTGGGAACTCAAGGCTTAACCTAGTCTCTGCTCATTTCTCTCCTCATCCTCTCTGGGCCTACCTTCAATTTCTCACTGGCTTAAACTCCACCTGCACTTGTCCCGTCTCCCCTTCCTCCTGTTTTCCGTGTTGTTCTCCATGCCTTTCTGGACTGGGCTCTCCTCATCCGTCCCTGCCTTGGCCCTTCCCTCCCTGTGCCCATTCCTTCCCACTGTGCGCCCCACCTCATCTCCTCCGCTCCCCACCCCGGGCCCCGCAGTGAAGGACGCGGATGGGGTTCTCTGCCGCTACAAGAAGATCCTGGGCACCTTCCAGAAGCTGAAGAGCATGTCGCGGGCCTTCGAGCACCACCGCGTGGACCGCAACACGGTGGCGCTGACCACGCCCATCGCCGAGCTGCTCATTGTGGCCCCCGAGAAGCTGGCTGAGGTGGGAGAGTTCGACCCCTCCAAGGAGCGCCTGCTCGAGTACTCCCGCCGCTGCTTCCTGGCCCTGGACGACGAGACGCTCAAGAAGGTGCAGGCGCTCAAGAAGAGCAAGCTGCTGCTCCCCATCACCTACCGCTTCAAGCGGTGATGCCGGCCCGGGTGCACGAGCCGGGCGCTCCTCCTCTCGCAGGCCCCCACTCCCACCCACCCCGGGGCCCCCTGTATATAGACCTGTCCCCTTTCCCCCGCCGTCCTAGCATCCTCCTCATTCCCCGGTGGGAAGGATCCCCCTCGGTCAGGCGCCCAGAGCCGCCGCCCCTTCCTGAACACGGCGTCCCCCGCCACGCGGGCCACGCCAGCCCTGCCCTCGCCGGGCCCCTGGCTCCCGGGAACGCCGGCTGGCCGGGTGCCCCTCTCTCCGGGGGACGCGGGGGAGTCTGTGTATGCCCTCGGCCCCGGGAGAGGCTGGCCCGCCTGTTCCTCTGCCAGGAGCTGCCCACCCACATGCCCGGACCGACCACTCCCATTCCACGTGAGACAGAGAATTATTCAGAGAATTTAAATTAAAAAAGATACGTGAAAATTTGGAATAAACTGGGCCTCAGCCTCTTCCTAGGAGGGGGACGTGCCTGGAAGGGGGCGGCGGTCGCCACGGAGATGGTGACGGGGCTGGTGAGCTAGTTCCAGGGAGCGGCGGTCAGGCGGGAAGCGGGGAGGCTGGGGAGGACAGGGTGTAATTAGCCCCCTGGAGGCAGAGGTGGGAGGGGGA
>VBSM01001793.1:2268046-2291672 GCA_008086735.1 Cheirogaleus medius | reverse complement strand
TCCTGGAGAGAGCGGAGCTTATGTGGTTGGGGGGCTGAGGGGGCACCTGGGAGGGGCTCACAGGCCCACTGTTGGTCAGACTGAGGTTGCCCTGCCCCGCTCTCCCCTCCCCCTTCCCCAGTCGTTCCCCTCGCCATGAGAAGAAGAAGAAGGTCCGTAAATATTGGGACGTGCCACCCCCTGGCTTTGAGCACATCACCCCAATGCAGTACAAGGCCATGCAAGGTAGGCCCCGGCTGGGTTGCTCCAGAGGGTGGAGGGTAGGGGGCAGGGCATGCATGGTTCTCTCCATCAGTCATTCTCCTGTGTGTGTGCTTGCGAAGTTATAACCCTGGGGTTTCTGGCCTCTCCCCTTTTGAAGCCCCCTGGAGGAGGACATGATCTGAGACACCTGTGGTTGAGGGAGGGATGAGGCCTCCATCTGGACCCTTTTAGGAGACATGTCTTCTTAAAAGCAGCTGTTACCGGGTGGCGGCCTCTGATGCTGGGAAGAAGGTTCTGGAGGGTGCTCCTGAGAGCCTGAGGAGGTTTCAGCTAAGGAGGGAGAGTTCTCAGGGTGTGTGATGGGTGGTCCTTGAGCTCTGGTCTTGATGGTTGTCCTCATGTGGTTTAATCCTGTTTTCACTCCTTTTGAAGCTGCGGGTCAGATTCCAGCCACTGCCCTTCTCCCTACCATGACCCCTGACGGTCTGGCTGTGACCCCAACGCCGGTGCCTGTGGTCGGGAGCCAGATGACCAGACAGGCCCGTCGCCTCTACGTGGGCAATATCCCCTTTGGCATCACTGAGGTACTGCCCTCCCCCTGCCCCTCCCCTCTCCCTCGCTCCCCCACCCTGTTGCTCCCCTCCCCTCCATTCCCTCCCCCAACCTGCACGGGTCAGACTTTGCTCCTGCAAGACCCCCCGGCCCCCTCCCAGACGGACCGATGGAGTTGAGCCAGCCAGGGGCCGGGCTGGGGGTGGCCCTCTCCCTCCCTCCTCTTCCCCTCTCCCGTCTCCCCTCCCCTAACCTCCTCCAGCAACCCAGGGATCAAGCACACACATAACGTACCTACGTGTTGTACCTACGTGTCGGAGAGAGACAGAGAGGGAGACTCGGACACACACACACACACACACACACACAGACGCACGCTCCCCCCCTTCAGTTTTTTTTCTGACACGCCTCTTGTTCTCTGCCGCCTGTCCCCATCCTCTCCCCCACATCCCTCCCGTGGTCGCTGTTCTTTTATTTTTGATCGCCCCTGACCTCCCCCTTCCCCACCGCTCCTCTTCCCCACCCCTCTCCCCCCCACCCCTTCCCGTGGCACCCCCTGAGAATCCCGAGATCAAAGAGTTGTTTCCATTTCTCTTTAAAGTGAAATATTGTGGGGCTGAGATCCCTCGTAGCAACAAAAAGTTTGCTACCATCGTCGAAGGCAAGTAAGGTCCATTCTGACTTTCTCAACCTGCACTTTGCTACATTTGATAAACCAGCCCCCGGACTCCAGGGCCAGATTCCTCCACATCACTCTTTTCTCCTCCCCTCCCATCCCTGCCCTTTCCTCCCCACACTCCTTCCTCCCCTCCCGTTCCTGCACTCTTGCCCTTCGTCCTCCCTTTCTGCCCTCTCTGCTCCTGCCTGCTGCTCCTTTTCTACTGCCCCCCATTCCCTGTCTGTCTTCTCTGGGTGTTCTTTCCTGTGTGTTCTGTCTCCTCATCTATTCTGTGTTTTATGTTTTTTTCTTTCACTGTTGTCTTGGTTTCCCTCTGTCTTTTCTTGAATGATCTTTCTCCTTTCCCCTGATTTTACTGGGGATCCCGTGGCTCTCCCCCACACCTGTCCATCTCCTGCCCTTGGCTGTCTTTCGATACTGCTTCCTTCCCGTTTTCTCTCATTTTCCTCTTGCTTTTGTTCCTACTATTGATCTCTACACCCCTACCCATATTCCACTGTTCCTTCCCCTCCCCCTCCGCCCTCCCCTTGTCCCTCTCCCCTTACCCCAAACCCCTCTGTGTCTCCCTCTCTCACCCTCCCCCTCCTCTCTCCACCTCCCTTCCCCTGCCCCTCCCTGTCTCCTATTCCCTCTGCAGGAGGCCATGATGGATTTCTTCAACGCCCAGATGCGCCTGGGGGGACTGACCCAGGCCCCTGGCAACCCGGTCTTGGCTGTGCAGATTAACCAAGACAAGAATTTTGCCTTTTTGGAGGTGAGTTGGGAGAGTGACGGAGCTAGGGAAGTGTAAGTGGTGTGAAGACCTGTCCCTCGGTCCTGTGGCGTCTCCTGCTTCCTTGTGCTGTCTGTTCCCACCTGGCCCCTCTGCAGAGTTGCCAGAGTGAGCTCTGTAGGGGGTCTGCAAATCTGATGCTACCTCTTGCCTTCTTTTGTTCTCTCTGGTGGCTTTGGGAGGCCTCTTCAGCCTTGTCTACACCATTCTGGCCCAGTCCTAGGCACTCTGGCAATACTGGCCTGCGCAGAACACACCTTCCCCATCTTGGGACTTGGTTAGGGTTACTTACTGTAGCTAACTAATGCTAGTAACATTTCCTGTTAGTGTTTCTGAAACTAGGCGTGGACTTTGGTTTTCATTTTATGTATTTGTTTATTTTTTGAGATGGAGGTCTTGCTCTTTTGCCCAAGCTGGAGTACAGTGTCGTGATCATAGCTCAGTGTAGCCTCAAACTCCTGGGCTCAAGTGATCTGCCTCACTCTCTCCAGTAGCTGGGACTCCAGGTGCATGCCACCATGCCAGACTGATTTTTTAAAAAAAATTTTTGTGGAGATGGGGGTCTTGCTATGTTGCCCAGGCTGGTCTTGAAATTCCTGGCCTCAAGCGATCCTGCTGTGTTAGCGTCCCAGAGTGCTGAGGATCTTGGTTTTTGATTTTCAACTCCTGGTGGGTGAATACTCTTGTAAAATATAGTAAAGATGTTGAAATAATGTTAGCTTGCTGCAAAAGTTTCTAAGTGCTCCATCTCTAGTTCTCTCATTGTGGTCCACTTTGAGTTGCATCGCTCTGGATGTCAGCTGTAAATGTCACCTTACCAGAAAGACTTTAATGCTATTACCTCCTTAATTAATTTTTCCTGTGACATCCTCTTATAGTACTTTGTCCCTTTTCAGCGTCGTCATAGCTTGAAGTTGTGTGTTTGTGTTGAGTGCTGGTGTCTATAATTTCACTAGAGTGTGAACTCCTAGAAGCAAGGACACACCTGTTGTCCTCCCAGTGCCCAGCTTGTATTTGTTTACATGAGTGAAAGAGGAAATCCTGGTCACAGAGCGCCTGGGGTAGACCAGTCCCTGACCCCTACCCCTCACAAATGCTTCTCTTTCATTCAGTTCCGCTCAGTGGACGAGACTACCCAGGCCATGGCTTTCGATGGCATCATCTTCCAGGGCCAGTCACTGAAGATCCGCAGGCCTCACGACTACCAGCCACTGCCTGGCATGTCAGAGAACCCTTCTGTCTATGTGCCTGGTGAGTGGGCTTCTGTCAAGGCCCCTTCTCCCCTAGCCCTGTTTCCATACCCCGCCCTTCCCTTCTTCAGCCCTGCTGGAGCTGCTTAGGAAATGGGGTAGGTGCTTTGGAGTGTATGTGTCTTCCCCCTGCTTCCCCCAGGCCTCTGAGTTGGGTCTGTTCCTCCTGGCAGAGGGGGTGCCTGGGGCTCAGGGGAGTGAGCTGGGCCCTGCTTGAGGATACACAGCTTGTACATGGCAGAGCCAGGACCAGGCTGCTGGGGAAGTGAGAGACTTACAGTCTGGGCCATGTTTCTGCTTTGAGGCCTCACAGCTCAAGGACCCCAGAGGGCTCCATGTGTGTGTGCCTGTCAGTGCCGGTTCGCATCAGCAGACGTCAGCAAAGCTCCCCAGGGACCTGGGACCTGGGTATTCACTCTTTTGTTTATTTATTTTTTTTTGAGACAGAGTCTCACTCTGTTGCCCAGCCTAGAGTGCTGCAGTATCAGCCTAGCTCACAGCAACCTCAAACTCCTGGGCTCAAGCAATCCTTCTGCCTCAGCCTCCCGAGTAGCTGGGACTACAGGCATGCGCCACCATGCCCGGCTAATTTTTTTCTATGTTTTTAGTTGGCCAATTAATTTATTTCTATTTTTAGTAGAGACAGGGTCTCACTCTTGATCAGGCTGGTTTTGAACTCCTGACCTTGAGCGATCCGCCTGCCTCGGCCTCCCAGAGTGCTAGGATTACAGGCGTGAGCCACCGCGCCCAGCCTGGGTATTCACTCTTTGTTTTTGTCTCCTAGCGTTTGCCTTGAATCCTATGTTCTGGGCCGTTCTCCACAGCTGTGTTTAGTGTCGTCTTTGGTAGATAATGTAGCAGACCAGGGCTTGGCCAGCTGTTTCACTGTGTGTGAAAGTAGCCACAGATGCTACCTGAGTGAATGGGCATGGCTGAGTTCAGTGCACTTCAGTGTGTGTGGTGGCTGAAATTTGGATTTCATACGTTTTCCAACATGCTATGGAACCTTCTTTAGGAAAGCTTGTAGACTGTACAGAAGCAGGCAGTGGGCTTCATCTAGCCTGCAGACTGGCTCGCTGACCTCTGCAGCAGTTAGGGTGAAAGTGAGGATTTAAATTTGTTGGAGGCCTTGTGAGGGTATGGGAAGTGCTGCCTGGCTGAGTGAGGCTGACGGCCCAGGTCCCTGGGACATGGAGGACCTGGCTTCTCCAGACCGATGCCTCGCACTGGAGGACCCCGTTAGAAACCATGTTGGCTCTTCCCTTCCTGGAGTGGGGGCCAAGGGGCCCAGAGGGCAGCACATCCATGTCAGTGCAAGACTTGAGCTTGGTCCCCAGCTTGCCTCCAATGCTTTTCCACCATGAGTTTTGGTATATTCAGTGCATCCTTTTTAACTTATCAGAAACTCAAGGTATAATAGATACTGACATACTCTCATTTAAGTGTGCAGCTTGATGACTTTTACTTATGGGTGCATTTACCAGGTCGAGCTATAGAACATCTTTGTGTCTTTTCCCAGTAAATTCACTGTGTTTCAATTCATCTTTAATTATGTAAGTAGCCCACCATTTGTTGGTGCTTGTGTGTCAGTCATTGTCCTAGGTGTGCTCCATGGACCTTCTTTTAACCTTTGTGACAGTTTTGTGATAGAAGTTAGGGGTCTTGGGCCAAACCTGCCCAAGTCCCACATGCTTTTGTAAAGAGAGATGCAGCACACATGTCTCAGTGGGGCTTATCTACACCACCTCATTCACTGCTGCACCTGGGGAAATGCAGCACCTCCTTCTGGGGGGGGGGTGCGGCACATGGGGGCCCTGGGGTCTCGGACCTAATGTTGGCTTCTGTTACCACGGGATCCCTTCGAGGTACAACTCCTGCAAAGTCACTTTGGCCCTGTTTTCACACCTGACTCTGGGAGCATCCCTGCTAAATGGAGGAATTGATTAGCGGAGGAACACTGAGGCTCTGAGAAGATTCCCTTGAGCTTATCATTATGTAACAGTGGGTCATGTCACTGACTTAGTGTTTACCAGGGCTTGGCTGGGCTGGGCTGGGCTGGGCAGCCTCACTGGTCTGGCCCTGTTGTGGGCAGGGAGTCTAGCAAATACCCCAGCTGTGGGGACTCCTGTGCCTGTTCTTAGGCCTGGTATTAGATACATGCTTTGGCATGAATTGTTCTCATGCACGCACCTTGTGCAGTGGGCAATAGCATTCTCCCTCGTTCTACTGATGAGGATGCCTGAGGCCCTTGGGGCTTCATAGGGTACAACCACGACTTGAACCCGGGGAACTTGACTCTCATACCCTCGACCCGGTGCTACTTCCTGAGATACACACAGTGGTTAGAGCTTTTAGCCTTTAGCCTGCCCAGCTACCTATGGAGAGTCATGGTTGAGTGTGAGTTTGGGAGGCTTCCTTTTTCTGCCTTTGTGACTTCATTCTATACCCTAGTTTATTCCTTTTGTACTTTATTTATTTGTTTAGAGACAGAGTCTCACTCTCTTGCCCTGGCTAGAGTGCCATGGCTGTCAGCCTAGCTCACAGCAACCTCAGACTCCTGGGCTCAAGCGATCTTTCTGCCTCAGCCTCCCGAGTAGCTGGGACTACAGGCATGTGCCACCATGCCCGGCTAATTTTTTTCTATATATTTTTAGTTGGCCAATTTCTTTCTATTTTCAGTAGAGACAGGGTCTCGCTTTTGCTCAGGCTGGTTTCAAACTCCTGACCTTGAGCGATCCACCCCACTCAGCCTCCCAGAGTGCTAGGATTACAGGCGTGAGCCACCGCACCTGGCCCCTTTTGTACTTTAGATTGGGCTTTTGTGAACACTGTGGTAACAGATAGAAGGAGTGCGGCATGGTCCCTGGCCTATGGCGAGTGCTCAGTATCTGTTCCTGTCCCCAGGTTACTTGTGCTTGTCCTGATGACACACAGGCTGTGTCTCCCATGGTCTGCGTGGCCCCACTCTGCTGGGTTCACCTCTAATGGTTGGAGCTGGCTTGGTTGGTGCCTCCAGTTTTGTGGGGGCTGGAAGGGCCAGGGTTGGTGCTGGGAGAGGGTGCACTGGGGCAGATGTGAGCCTGGAGGGTGGATGGGGTGCTGCCTGCCTTCCCTCCCAGGGGCACAGCGGCTCAGCTGCTGAGGCTCTTTCCCATTTCCTGTCTTATCTGATCCTTCCCAAGATCAGGATGGAGTTAGGATAGGGCCATGCCCACTGGGCCTAGGGACTGCAGAGGAAGGGTGGCCATGGTGCTGGGCTTTGAACTTGGGAGTTAGGCTGGATGGGTGCGAAACCCATGGGAGTCAGGTTGAACCATGAACCATCCCATGTGGCAGGCACTTGTCTGTAAGTCCAGAGTTCAGTGGTTTGGGGGCTGTTAAACTCTGCTGGTGTGACCACACTGTGACATCTTAGCCCTTGTGGACATCAAATCCAGCATCCCAACCACAGCCAGCAGTCTCCACTGAGATGATACCAGCCAACACTGGGGACACTGTTCTGAGACTCACTGAGCAGCCTCTGAGCTCATGCCACCCCTGTGAGTGCAGACCCACCCCTGCAGTGGCACAGATGAATTGACTGCTGTGAAGGGAAAGACCAGAGAGATTTAACAGGGAGACTTACCTGGGTGGTTGTTGGTGAAAGGCACCTGAGGGGTGAGGAAGGGGTCCAGTGGATTGTGACTTACCAGCAGGTTCAGAGTGAAGGTGACTTGCTAAGGTCACCCAATAGCAGGTGGCAGATAGGCATGTGAATGCAGGTCTGTGCCCTTGGTGTTCTGGGGAATGCCTCTATTTTGAGGTTCCTCTGAGGCTGTACAGGTCTGGGAGATACAGTGCATTCTCTCATTCTCTCCTCATCTCCCAATGGGGAGGGAGGGTGAATGTGCAGTCCCTCCTACCCACCTCAGGTGGGGAGTGTCCTGGTCTGCCAGTGAGAGGCTCACCCTTGGCTTTTTGGAGGTGACCTTTTACTAGAATTGAAGTCCTTTTTTCCCATCTGCCGTTAGGAGTTGTGTCCACTGTGGTCCCTGACTCTGCACATAAGCTGTTCATCGGGGGCTTACCCAACTATCTCAATGATGACCAGGTAAGGCCCCTGCCTCCTTCCTAGCCCCTCCCCACCTCCAGCTCCCACCTGGCCCTGATAGATTCTTGGCCCGCTGCAGGTGAAAGAGCTGCTGACATCGTTTGGGCCTCTCAAGGCCTTCAACCTGGTCAAGGACAGTGCCACGGGGCTCTCCAAGGGCTACGCCTTCTGTGAGTACGTGGACATCAACGTCACAGATCAGGTGAGTCCCGGGGCCCTGTCCAGTTGCCATGTCTGCCCTTCCCTGCCCTGCGTTGTTTCCAAGCCGAGGTTTCCCCTCCCCAGGGGATGGGAGGGGAGGCGGCCAGCCTGAAGCAGTGTCCTGCGTGTGGGACTCTTCCCCTTGCCCTTGGTTTTGGCTCTTTCCAAGCTGTTAACCCCTTTGCCTTCCCCTCTTCCCCACCAATGCCCCGGCTTGGGGGGAGGTATTGGGCTCTGGGTCCTGACCCCACCTCTCCCCTGCACCCCCTCCCACCCCTCATCCTCCAAACACAGGCCATCGCAGGGCTGAATGGGATGCAGCTGGGGGATAAGAAGCTGCTTGTCCAGAGGGCGAGTGTGGGAGCCAAGAATGCCACGCTGGTGAGCCCCCCGGCACGTCATCTTCCATTGGCTAGAGGGACCCTGGGGGTGGGAAGGGGCTGGCAGGGGGCAGGTTCTTCTGAGCTCTGCCCCAGCTTTTATGGGAGGAGATTTGAGGGGCATTTGGTACATCCTGGGGGGGGTAGTGTGACGAGGTGTTCAAGTGGAGGGACGGCCTTTCCCCACGTGGGCATCTGAGGGGCACAGGCTTGAGCAGAGGGAGGCTGGGTCTGGGCCCCCTGTGACGCCTCTGCCCCCTTCCCTACAGAGTACCATCAATCAGACGCCTGTGACCCTGCAAGTGCCAGGCCTGATGAGTTCCCAGGTGCAGATGGGTGGCCACCCGACTGAGGTCCTGTGCCTCATGAACATGGTGCTGCCTGAGGAGCTGTTGGATGATGAGGAGTATGAGGAGATTGTGGAGGATGTGCGAGACGAGTGCAGCAAGTACGGGCTTGTCAAGTCCATTGAGATCCCCCGGCCTGTGGATGGCGTTGAGGTGCCCGGCTGCGGAAAGGTCAGGGCACTCCGGGCTTGGCACATGTTACTCCTTCTCCTCTCTTTTCCTCTCTCTCTCTCTCCCTCTGAAGGTACACACATGTACACACACCACCCTTGAGTGCCCCCTCAGGCCCGTCTGTGGGAGATGTTGGTGGCCCAGAGAGGTGTGTGGCCTAGTGGGGTCCTAGGGCCCAGAGGTGAGATAGAAGCTGGGGACACAGCTGTTGTGGCTGAGACGCAATTAGGTTCAAAACTTGGCCTTGCCTCTCTGTTGTTATGTGACTTTGTGCAAGTGGATTTGCCTTGTCTGTGAAGTGGGGGAGAAGTCCTCCAAATAGTCATGGCCACACCTGCTGGTGTCTCTCCTGTTTGCCAGGTGCTCTGCTGAAGCTGGCCTGTACTGGCCCAAGTTCTCCCAGTAGCTCCTCTGCCCCTTCGTGAGAGGAGCTGACAGGTCACACAGGCAGGTTTCAGTTTCTGGCGGTCTGATTTCTGAGCTCACTAAGTCAGATTGCCAGTGGTCTTATTTTTTTTTTTTTATTAAAGGTACAAAATAATAATTTTTCTTTAATCCATTGGAAAACTGTACTCATAATGCAGTCCAATAAACTGAATTCTAAAGCAGAACAAGCCCCTCCAAGGAGACAGAGGACACAGAAACTGTCTTAACTGTCAGAGAACACAGGCCTCCATAAAAATGCCCCAGGTGGAGCAGGCAGGCAGGAGGAAGTGGGGCAGATAGCCAGAGGGGATGAGCAGCTGTGGGGTACAAGCACAGAATGCTGTGCAATTCCTTGGACTCTCACGTAAAGGAAAAGCCTTAAGACATAGGAGAGAAGCAGCAAAGATGCACTGTGGCTGAGGAAAGAATGGGAAATAACTAAAAAACTCGCTGTGCTTATGTGAAGGGCAGGAAACTTGCTGCTGGCCTTGTGCTGAGTCTAATTACCTCATGTCTCCTCCTTGTGAGGTGGTGGTGAGGCCCATGACCTCTGTTTTTTCATCCCTTGCTGGGTGTATTTATGAAATTCCTGCTGTGGGTAGGCTCTGATCTAGGTGCTGAGGGTTCAGCAGTGAATAGAAGCCCTTCCTGCCCTTGAGCAGCAGAAGTTCTGGGAACACGGCTGTGAGCTGGCACATGTGCCACCTGGAGTAGTTGGGGGGCCAGGACTCCTTGGTGTGGGCTTCAGACAGGGAGGTCAGGGTTAAGAGTAGGTGAGGAAGATGGTGAGACAGGGTGAGGAGGGCTGGGAGGCCGTGTGGGTCTCTATGAGATGGGAAGGAAGCTGGCAGATAGAGATGGCTCCTTATCATAAGTGGGTGGGCGCAGAGCTAGCACTTACCCTGGCCCTGCCCAGCTGAGCCCTGCAGGGTGGGATGTGGTTGAGCCAGGGGGAGGGCTCAGGGGCGGCTGTGGGCATCTGGGGCTGGCCAGGAGCTGGTAGAGTCAGTGCTGCCCGGGTGGTGGGAGAGTGGGTTTTGCCAGAGAGGACGCTGGCTCTGCAGGCCCAGATTGGGGAGGGCCTTGTTAATTCATGATGAGGAAGTGCAGCAAGAACGGGCTCCTCAAGACCATCGAGATCCTCTGGCCAGTGCATGGCGTCAAGGTGTCTGCTGTGGGAGGGTCAGGGTGCCTTGTGGCTTCTTCCTGGAGTAGTCGGTTTTTAAAGGAGAGAATAGGGCTGTGGTCATATTTTTTTTAGGTGATTTTGGCTGTTTGGAAAATGGATGAGGGAGGTCTCTTGGAATGATCTGGGTGAAAGATAGTGACCTGATTTAAAGTAGTAGCAGAGATGGAGAGAAGTTGATGGATTTGAGAGACATGAGCCTGTAAAGTTCCCTGGGTGTGATTGGTTTGGGTCTGCTGGGAGGAGGAGGGAGATGCTCATGCTCAGAGTGGCAGCTCCATGACCTGGGGAATGGCAGGTGACACACAAGGGTGATGAACAGTTTGGGTGGGGGGGGGGTCAAAGTGGAGCCACCTGGCTTTGGGGTTTCTGAGACACTCGGTAGAGATGTCCAGGAAGCAGTTTGGTGGACAGATCTGTTTCCAGCATAGGGGCTGATGGAAACTCTGATGTCATTGAGAGACCAACCTTGATTTGGATGTTGGACTGCATGAGCCCGGAGACAGGGCTGGGGTGGGAAGGTGGTGGCTGGAGAGGTGGAAAGAACACAGGGTTGTGAGTGGGCAGAGGGCCCTGGGGGAGGGGGTGTGAGGAGGAGGGTCGGCAGCATCTACTCTCTTTTCCTTTTCCTGGAGCTCCTCCCCACCCCTGCTTTCCTTTGCTCTGGGATAGAGCCTGGTGAAGCAGAGGCTGAGTGAACACGTCTTGGGAAGAATGAATGGAGAGACCCTGGCTTTGCTCTCAGAGGACCTATTTTACTTTTTAAGTTTTTTTGCATCCTATTCCTGTTCTGCTCTTAAGCTTTTCATTATGGATCTTTTAAAACATGCTTAAAAGCAGAGACTGAAATAGTGATATATTATTTGTATTATAGTATATGTAGTAATATTATTAATATAATGCTCCATTACCCAGCTTCTAAGTTATTGATATTTTGTTCTTAGTTTCTATATTCATCTTATTCCCCGCCTTTTTGCTGGAGTATTTTAATGCATATCTCAGATATATTTCACCAGAGATACTTAGGTATATTTCTCTAATTTCTCAACTACTTAGATTTGGGGTTAACTCTGCTGTGGGGGTCTGTTCTGTGCATTGCAGGATGTTTAGCTTATCCCCAACCTCTTCCCACTAGATGTCAGAACCGTTACACCCATCTTTGTGACAATCTAAAGCATCTCCAGACTTTGCTTAATGTCCCCTGTGGGCACATTTGCCCGTGGTTGAGAACTACAGCTCTAACCGGAGAACCTTTTTAAAAAATTTTAACAAAACCACAATACCATTATTATATTATAAAGTTAACATCAATTCCTTATTGTATACCTAATCCATGTTCAAATTTACTCTCTCAAAGATGTACTTTTTACAGTTAGTTTGCTTCCAAACAAGGTCCCTGCTTCAAATTTGTTTACAAAATTTCTTCCAATTTGTCAGTTGTATTTTGCTCCCTTTTCTTTTGTAAGCCATTTTATTTGTTGAAGAAATAGGGTCATTTGTTGTATGGAATTTCCCATGTTTTAAGTAGGCTCATTGTATCCTTTCTTTTCTCCGTTTTCCCATAAACTGGTGGTTCAGGCAGGATTAGAAGCTTGAATAGATGAAGGTTCAAATTAAGTTTCCCTCCTCTATTCAACATGGGCTTGAATCCTAATTTCTGAACTTCCCATCCTTATCTGTTGTCTGGGAAGAGCATGGCCCTTAGGGTGGGTCCAGAAGTACCTGTCATGGTGGCTGGTGCAGAGTGGTATTCAACACAGTGGCCTCTCTCTTCTCTTGGGAGCTTGCCTCTGTCTCCCACCACTTGCCCTGTGTGCCTCAGTTGACATTCAGGCATGCTTCTGTTCTCTCTATGCCTATGGGGTTTCTGTTCTCTTACCTGTGTTCTTGTTATTTCATCCTGGAGGATGTTTGGGTGAACTCTGCCAAACCTGCGCTAAGGGTCCTTTTCTGAAGCCTGTGGTGAGGCCCTCTTTCCCTCTCTGTCACTTTGTGCACTGAGTCTTGGTCTTGGATGGATGGATGTTGGCTGGTTGCTGGGAGTGAGCCTTGTTCACTAACCTGCCTCTTGTTCCCCACAGATCTTTGTGGAGTTCACCTCTGTGTTTGACTGCCAGAAAGCCATGCAGGGCCTGACCGGCCGCAAGTTCGCCAACAGAGTGGTTGTCACAAAATACTGTGACCCCGACTCTTACCACCGCCGGGACTTCTGGTAGAGGCGGGTGGGGGAGGGTGGGGGCAGGGCTGGCTGGGGACTCTTCCCCCCTCCCGCCCCCCCCTTTTCCCCCTCTGAAGATGATGGGCAGAGGAGTGACAGCCGAATGACAGCCGGCAGCAACTGGAATGGCAGCAATTAAGGGTGGGGGGTGGGGGGTTGGGGGGTTAGGGCAGGGAGGGGACTGGGGAAGTGCGCACACAGGCCCACTCAGACACACGCACCCACACAGACACAGAGGGAAGGGGTTGAGATGGGGATGGGGTGCATAGCAGGGCGGGGTAGGACCCCCATAGCCCCTCCCAGAACAGCCTCTCCTTCTCCTTTGTACCCCCTTCTCCTCCCCTTCCCCATGGTAGGAATATAGCGTGTTTATATTTTATGGCCAAACTATTTTGAATTTTGTTGTCCCGGCCCTCAGTGCCCTGCCTTCTACCCCTTACCAGGACCACAGCTCCATTCCTCTGGCCTCTGGTCCTCTCTGACCCTCCCTCCCTGGTTTCTTACATAGTTGACTCTCTCCTCTTTAGTCTTCCCCCGACCTGCTCCCAGTCCCGTGGCTCCTGTCCCTCTCCTACTCTCTGTGGCAGTTTCATATTTGCTAAGACGAATTTGCTCATTAAACATTTTGTTGTATTTTACTTTATGGAACTGCTCTGTGTCCAGTGTGTCCGACCCCTCTCCGTTTCGGTTCTGGGCGGGCGGTTTCCTTTGGCAAACTGTGGGCCTTGGCTAGTACCCTGGGCACCCTGTGCCTGCGCACCTGCTCCTGGGGGGCTCGGCGGGTCAGGGTCCTGGAGGGCATGGGGCTCTGGGGTGGGCTCCCTCTGCCGAGGGGAGGGAGGGTGGCCTTGCGGGCCCTGGATCCGCTGTGCGAGGCAGGCATGGCGTGCGCAGGCCAGGGTCTCTGGTTTCTGCCTCCCTTCAGTGGCCGAGCGACTCCCGGCGGCACCTCTTTCGCACCGCCGCGCCCTCCGCGGAGCTGCAGCACCTGGCGGAAGTGACGCAAGGGAGTCTTACGACAGCCGCCTGCGCACCGGAAGTGATGCGGCCCGGGCGGGCTTGGCCGCTGAAGTGAGGCCCGTCGGGGCCAGGCGCGGCGCGGAGGGCGGGGCGCGCCGCCACTTCCGCTTCCGGTCCGTCGCCTCCTTTGGTTTCTTCCCGTCCCTTTGGCGGCTCCCCTCCCCCGCCTGGCTATCCGCGCCCCTCCCGGGCGCCGGGGCGGCGGGGCCCTCGGCGTGCGGCCTTCCCCACGTACGCGCGTGCGCCCGTGCGCGCCTTCGCCTTTGCCGCCCGCGGCCAGGCGCGTGCCCCCGACACCGAGGCCGAGCGGGGGCTGGGGGCTGACCGCCATGACCCCCCGGAGCCAGGCGTGAGGGGGCCGAGGTGAGCGTGGGGCAGGGGGCGCGGGGCGGAGCGCGGCGGTCCGGCCTGCCCTGGGCGCCCAGGCCTGGGCTGCAGCGCGCGCGGTTCCGGCCGGGCCTCTGGATCTGGGTGTTTCTGGCTTCTAGTCGTCCCTTACCGGCCTTTGTGTGTCTGTGCCTGGGTCGGCCTCGACTGCCCCTATGTCTCTGTCGGTCTCTCTGTCGTGTCTGTGTCTCTGTTAACGTCTCTGTGTCTCGTGGGCCTCTGCCTGTGTCTCTGTGTTGCTCTATCTCCATGTCTGTTTCAGTGCTTTTGCAAAAGGATTTGGAGATAGGAGTGTCCCTGTGTGTTTGGCCCGGCTCTCTTTCTGCCTGTCATGTCTGTGTCTAATTGTCAGGATTTTGTTCGTATGTCTCTGGGTTTCTGTGTCTTCATTTCCCCAGGTATCTCCTTCCCCTCCCGCCAGACCTCTCTGGCCCTGGTGCACGTCTTGCTGCTGCCCTGTCTTCGCATCTCATTCTTGTCTCCATACCTCTACTAATCCCGAAGTTTCTTCCCAAGTGTCTGGTGCTTGGTCTAGGATCTGCCGCCTTTCTCAAGGTTTCTGAGTGTCTGGTGTGGTGGTTAAGAGCTCCAATCCTGGATTCGGAAGCCCCCTGCTTGCTAGCTGTGTGGTATTTGCCGGGTGATCTCTGTTTCCAAGCCTCATTTCCCTAAACTTTAAAGTGGGGGCATTCATAGTTCTACAGCATAGTATCCTGTGTGTTTAAATCGAAGTGATGCTCATAAAGTGCCTAACAGTGTCTGGTATTTAGCAAATGTGTAATTACTGAGAGCTCTGGTTTTTATTATTATAGTACTTAGAGATTTTCTGTTTTACACAATAAGTGTTAGATATTGGTCATATGAGTACCTCTTGGAGAATTCTGCCATATCGTTTGCATTCTATTTAATCTATTAGTTTTCTTTGAGTCAATTTAATTTGAAAAACAGTCTAATTCTAAGCAATATCTGAGATCTTAGTTTTTATGTCCTAGTTGTATATTTTTTTTCTAACACAATTTAAAGAAATACACAGTATTAAGGTGTCACATCTTCTGTCGCCACCCATTTAGAAATGTTCTGTGTTTTTTCTCTGATAATAATAGCAGCCAGTGTTATTGAGTGCCTACTATCTGTGGGGCACAGAGCCAAGCACTTTATGTACCCATCTTGTTTAATCAACAAGCCTGCCAGATAGGAATTCTTTCCTTCATTTCAGAGTTGAGCAAACTGAATCTCAAGAAGGTTTGCTCCACTGGTAGCTGATGTGGCCAGGATTTGAACCCAAATTTTGTGTCCTTTTCCATTATATCCCATTTTTCTCAGTCCCAGAGCTCTTTCTGTTTTAGGGTCTATGTCTTTTCTCTTTGTCCTCCTGCGTATCTTCCCATGTTTTTGTATCTGCTTCTTGTTATGTCTTTGTCTGTCTCACCATGTCTCTGGATAGCTCTCTGTCTGGGTTTTTCTATGTCTCTTTCTGTCCTGTCTCTCTCTCATTTCATTTCTCGTCAGTCATCTTCTCTGTATTTGTCACATCATTACTTTAGCTTAGTTTGGCTGTGCCTGTGTTGGGATTGTGGCAGCTTTTGTTCAACTAGCGACATCTGTCTTCAGGTACATGGCTTTCTGGCCTTAGTTGAAGGCAGGGGACAACTTCTCTCATTCATCCTCTTAGATCATGGTAGGACTCAGAAAATCTCCTTCTGTGGCTTGTTGGAGCGGCATAGACTGTGGTGGTCAGAGCCTGCTCTGAAACCAGGCTGCTCCAAGGGTGAGGTGTGTGTCCATGGGCAAGGAAGTTAACTTCTCTGTGTCTCAAGTTTCCTCTCCTCTAAGGAGGCTGTGAATCATGGGGTTGTTGTAAGGATTAGTTGAATTGATCTGTGTGCAGCACTCAGAGCAGTGCCTGGCTCAGGGTGAGTGCTGGGCAAGTGCCTGCTGGTATTGTCATTATTTGCTTCATTCCCCTCCTGTTTTTCTCATCACCAGTAGCAGTACAGGTTCATAGTTTAAAAGTGTAAGTTTTGGAGTTGAAGTAGGCCTTGGGTAGAGTCTGTCCTGCTGTTCCAAGTCTGTGACCTTGGCTGAAATACTTAATCTCTAGGAGCCCAGTCTCCTCTGTTACTTGAGATAATGTACCTTGTACTGAGTGAGCGCCTGGTGCACAGCTAGGACCCAGGCAGTGGGGCTGTGTTCCTTATTTCTCCTCCCTTGAGCCTTGGACTTCCCCTGCCCTTGGGCCACCTAGTCCCCTGGTATCTCCTATCTTCTTGCCACCCTGGGATGGCTCTCCCCTTCTGCCTATCTCTTTAATTCCTTCATGGATGCCTTTCCCGTGTATACTCTGGATTCCTACATTCCTGCCCCCTCCACCCTTGCTCTAGAGGTCTTTCCTGCCCTCCCTCCTTCACTTCCTTCCTGCACCATTTACTGAATGGTTTTTCTGGGCCATCTTCTCTGCTGGGAAAAGCCACATTCAGACAAACGTGTTCTCTGTCCCCATGGGGCTCATGGGTCGACCTTAGCCACAGAATCAGACAAATGACTATAAAAATCATGAGGGCACCTGAGTCAACCGATGAAGCTTGTGGGAATGGCAACTGTGGTGTTTGGGTGCAGATCTGGGAAGTTTTAAGTGGGTCCCTTGGGGTCAGTGGGCATCCCTGGGCGAGGAAGGAGGAAGAGCACACGGGCAGGACGGAGGGTCTCATGAAATGCTGCCAGAGTTGACAGAGTGCTTTCCGCTCACCAGGTTATCTCAGTTCTCTAGATCATTGCACGGAGCCCCAGTTTATAGAAGAAAGCTGAGATACAAAATTTCTTGGCCTCCCCAGCATAGCCCAGCTTGGAGATAGCCGAGCTGGGGTGAAGGCCTATGATCTGCCACTGCATACTCTGCCTCGCTGAGCAGGGGCCCCATGTAGGAAGAAGGCAGGCATATTTGAGGAACTGAAAGCTGGATGGGGTAACTTTCAGATGGAGGTTAACTAAGGGCAGAGCCTTCTGGGCCACAGTTAGGAACTTGTCTTCCACCCTGAGGGCAGTGGGGAGCCCCAGGAAGGTCAGGGTCAGGCTCTGGGCAGCCCAAAGGCTGTCTGTGTTTTCAAAGTTGCTCTCCCCTTCTCAGATGCAGTGACTCGCCAGAACCTGCTGAGGCCTCCCTTGGAGAGTCACCCAATCACTCCACGCCTTGGGGGGCCTGTGCCCCTCTCTGCTGCTGGGCACCATGTCGACCTCATCCCTGAGGCGCCAGATGAAGAACATTGTCCACAACTACTCGGAGGCAGAGATCAAGGTTCGAGAGGCCACAAGCAATGACCCCTGGGGCCCATCCAGCTCCCTCATGTCTGAGATTGCCGACCTCACCTACAACGTTGTGGCTTTCTCGGAGATCATGAGCATGATCTGGAAGCGGCTCAACGACCACGGCAAGAATTGGCGGCATGTCTACAAGGTTAGTGCCCTGGGTGCCCTCCCCTGGGGGTGGAGGATGGGGCAGAGTCTGTGTGTGCCCTGAGTAGGGGGTCTTCCCAGTTCTGGAATACTGCATTAAATGTAAAATCTTTTTTTTTTTTTTGAGACAGAATCTTGCTCTGTCGTCCCGGGTAGAGTACAGTGGCATTACCAGGGCTCACTGCAACCTCAGACTCCTGGGCTCAAGCGATCCTCCTATCTCACTCAGCCTCCTGAGTAGCTGGGACTATAGGTGTGTGCCAAACCTGGCTAATTTTTCTATTTTTAATAGAGAGGGGGTCTCGCTCTTGCTCAGGCTGGTCTTGAACTCAAGCTGAAGCAATCCACCTGCCTTGGCCTCCCAGAGTGCTAGGATTACAGGTGTGAGGCACCGCTCCTGGCCTTTTTTTGTTTGTTTAACGAAGGCGATAAATATAACATTGTAAGAAGCTTTGAGCCTTATAATTTAAAACTATTTTGAATGAACGATGCATTTGTAAGATTTATATACTCAGAAGGCCTGAGAGGGTCCTTGGTTTCTATACCTTTATGTGCCCAGATGCCCGGTTCTTTTCCTTAGAACAGCCGGGTGCCAGCTTCTGGGGACCACCTCTGTGTACCTGTCCAGGAAGATGTGTGCTCCCCTTGACACAGGTGATGCTGTCCTGTGGCTGTGTGCCCGACAGCACGGGTGAACCTCTCACACCTTGTCAGCCTCACACGCTGTGTGCTGTTTGCTTCTATTTATCTGACACTTAGGGAGAGGCAGGCCTGTAGGGACAGAATGCAGATAACAGGTTGGTGCTGCCAGGAGTTGGGGGCGAGGAGCCGGCTACCAAGGGGTAGCACAAGGAAATTTTGGGGATGATGGGACTATTATGTATCTTGATGGCAGCACTGATTATGTGCTGTATACATTTGTCAGAATTCAGACCGTATGTTAAAATGAGTTTTACTGTATGTAAATTAGACCCCAATTTACAAAAGGAAAATGAGACCATCTTAGAGAACATTCCCTGTTAGGATGTAAAAGATTTGTCACATTTATTTTTCGTTTATGATTACAGAATAATTTATTTCACTAGTTCCCTGTTGATAGTTTTTTTAAGGAGTGTGCATTGTTTTGCTTTTATAGGCAAGAGTGCTATGAATATCCCTGTACGTTTACCATTTTCTAGAACTGGAATTGCTGGGTCAAAGGGCATGCGCATATGTAATTTTGGTAAATGCAGCCAAAATGCCCTCCACAGTGGTGGTCTGGTGTGCAAGTCCTAATCCACTGAACAGACACACAGATCTCAGGCTTTGGGCCAAAGGGAATGTGTCTTTGGGTAGGACACGGGTGGGTTTCCAGTTTGACCACGGCTCTGGGGGCCCAGGGGTCTGGCATCCCCCATCTAGTCACTCTGTTTCTCATGTTACAGCAAAATGGGCAAGGATGTGGGCTGGGACCAGGTGACTGGGTCACTCTCCTGGTGGTGGGGCCTCAGGCTAGTTCCTGTATCTCCTGGTGAGGGTTGGGGTGTTGATGTACGTCTGACTCTTGGGCAATGGCTGGTGAGTGTTGGAGGGTCCTGTTGCTGTTTCCTCAGCAGGCATCTGTGGAAGGCTTGCTCTCATGGCCTTAGACTGGGGTGTGTTCTGGCTGAGTTTCCTGTCCTTGCTGATTTTTGAGACTTCCTGCTTAAGTCTCAAAATGAGCAGGATGGTTCCCTCTGTTCAGAGATGAGGAGACAGGCCCAGGGAGTTGGAGCAGGGAATTGAGGCCTGTTTCTTCTGGCTTGTTTTCATGCCCATCCTGATGTGCCAAGATTGGGTTGTGGCTTGGGTTGAATCATAGATTGAGTCAGTGATTGGTCATTTATTGTGAAGGACTGGATGGTGTTTTTCTGGCTGAGAATGGGTCAGGGATGCAGGTGAGTCTTTGTGTGGAGGCAAGGAGCTGGAGGGATGGGTGTGTAGAGGAAGGTGGATCCTGAGGGGCCCCAGATAGTAGGTCCTTCCTGACCAGTGGCTGGAGTAGTGATGCCGGGGCCAGAGAACAGTAGGGCGGTCCTTGGGCAGGGGTGGTCAGCAAGTGCCAAGGCCTAGAAGTCTGGGGTGCATGTTGTGCAGTGGTGTGGGTGCAGGGCAGGGAAGTAGCAGAGGTGGATGGAGCCTGTTGCCAGGTGGGGCTCAGGATGCTTTCTAAACTTGACCTGTGTTCATTCCACACTTCTGTCCTGAGACTTGCTGTGGGTGGCCCCTTGCTGGATGGTGCTAGGGACTCAGCCATGATCAGATCCTGCCCCATCCCTCGAGCAGCTCTTGGGTGGATAGGGATCAGGTTTGGAACATGTAGACAGGCTGGCAGGTGCCGTGGAGGTAGGAACACAGCAGAGGACGCTGCTGGCCTTAGGCGGTCAGGGATGACTTTCTGGAGGAGGTGGGTCAGTTTGGTCACAGGTCCCAGCCGACTCTTCCAGCCTGGTTCTTCCTAAGAACTTTTAAAAGGTAGATTACTGACATATATAGTTCTCTGGTTCTGACAGATGCATATGTTTCTTAACTGTCATAACCGTCAAGACATAGAACATTTGTACCCCCAAAAAGCTCCCCTCAGATCCTTTGCAGTCCTTCCTGGGCCCTACCCCAGCCTGGCTATTGCTGTTCCATTCTCCGTCCCTGAAGCCTCTCCTGATTTTGGGGGCTCCCCTTTCTATGTTCTCCAAAGTACTGGTCTTTGGGCGTTTGGGGGTCCCCAGCCCATGTGGCTGAGGGCACAGGGTTCCTGCTTCACTCTGCACCTGTGCTTCCTCATGCTGAGGATGGGATCTGGTCTCAGTGTGCCGCTGTCTTGAGAGTGGCTCTGTGGGGTCAGCATGTGTGCGTGCCCCTTCTGTGGTGCATGCGCATAGCTAGGCACAGGCACAGGCCAGAGGTGGGTGGGGAGGGAGTGGTGCTCCCTGGGTCCACACCTGGCCAGTGCCTCCCTTCTTGGCTGGCCACCTCCCTCAGGCTTCAGTCCCTTCCTGGAAGTGTGAGTGACAAGGACAGAATCCCCCAGGCTGAGGGTCCCTGAGCCACTGTGAGCCTGCAGTGCCCCTTCTGGCCTTCTCCAGAGCCCTGTGTACTGACCTGTCTTGGCAGGAGGGCAGGTGCCCTTGTTTCCTGCCATCTCTTTGCCACCATGGTCTCATTTTTGTCACGTCAGCCCTGGGTGGTAGGTTGGGCAGGAACAATCTTTCCTCTTTGATGGGTGGGCACACTGAGGCCCAGAGTAGAAAGCTGTCTGCCCGTGGTTGTGGGGGAACTGAGTCTTGGGCCCATCTCTCCAGAGCTCGACCTCTCCCACTCTGAGAGTCCTGACTGGCACTCTTTTTGCCCCCCCTGTAGAGAAAGTATGAGCTTGGGGACCTGGCAGGGCTGGCTTCTGTATGTCTTCCCTGCATGGCCTTGGGGACGAGTCTTGGTGAGTGAGGGCCAGTGTTTGTTCAGTGCCTTTTATGTGTTGCCCTGTGCAAATCCTCATAATTACCCAGTGAAAGAAGTACTTTTCCTCCTTTTTCTCCATTTTCCAGGTGAGGAAACTGAGGCACAATGAAGCTCAGGGCTACCCAGGATGTAGTAGAGGTGGGAAAGGAGCACCAGAGCACACACTCTCAGCCCTGCACTGTACCTAACTTCTACGAAGAATGCAGGGTCTCAGTCTTTATCTTAAATCAGGGATCAGCAAACTAAAATCCACCGGCCAAATCCCGCCCCCTGCCTGTTTTTGTAAATAAAGTTTTATTGCAACACGGCCAGGCCCATTCATCATGGCTGCTCAGTAGAGATAGAGTGTATGGCCTGAAAACCTGAAAGTTTATTTTTGAGACAGAGTCTCACTCTGTTGCCCAGGTTAGAGTGCAGTGGCGTCAGCCTAGCTCACAGCAACCTCAAACTCCTGGGCTCGAGTGATCCTTCTGTTTCAGCCTCCCAAGTAGCTGGGACTACAGGCATGTGCCACCATGTCCGGCTAATTTTTTCTATATATATTTTTAGTTGGCCAATTAATTTCTTTCTATTTTTAGTAGAGACAGGGTCTCGCTCTTGCTCAGGCTGGTTTCGAACTCCTGACCTTGAGCGATCCACCCGCCTTGGCCTCCCAAAGTGCTAGGATTACAGGTGTGAGCCACTGTGCCCAGCCTTAACCTGAAATGTTTTTCATGTGGCTCTTTACAGAAAAAGTTTGCTGACTCTGTTTTAAACATCCTTGACAAAGTTATTTTAAAAATAAAGAAAGACTATTGGGTTAGCCAGTTGCTCACTTTTTTTTTTTTTCCTTTTTTGAGAACAAGGTCTTGCTCTGTCACCCTGGCTAGAATGCAATGGTGTCATTGTAGCTCACTGCAACCTTGAACTCCTGGACTCAAGCTAAGCGATCATCCTGCCTCAGCCTCCTAAGTTGCTGGGACTACAGGCATGCACCACCACGCCCAGCTAATTTTTTTTTTTTTTTTTTTTTTTTTTTTTGAGACAGGATCTTGCTATGTTGCTCAGGTTGGTGTCAAACTCCTGGCTTCAAGCTATCCTCCTGCCTTGGCCTCCTAAAGTACTGGGATTATAGGCCACTACACTTAGCCCAGTTTGCCCACTTTTAAAATAAAGTTTTACGTTTTTCTGTGAAGAGTAGCATCTAAGCAAATCATTAGTGTACAACCAGCTTAGCTTTGATGTATGTGTATACCTGTTTAACCTTTGCCCAGAGGGAGATTGAGGATGTGTCCAGCCCCATAGGAGGCTCCCTCACGATGCTTCTCCCCCATAGGCACCTGTCTGACTTGAGTTTGCCGAGGCAATTCTTGAATCATGTATGTGGACTCGTGTGTGGCCTTCCGTGTCTTGCTTCCTTTGCTCACCATCACTGTCAGGCCTAGGAGGTTGACCTGTGTTGTCGTGTGTACCAGCTGTTCATTTATTTTTTTTATTGTGGTGTATTTGGTAGTCCCACTGTGTGCATTTGCCACCGTTTATACATGCATTTTGCTGTGGGTGAGTATTTGCACTATTTTCTGGTTCACAGTCTTTTTAACTGCAATTCCAAAGTCCAAAGAGCTCTGAAAACGAAAGTTGTTCATAATCTATTTGCTGGAAAGCCTGACCTGAGGTCATTTATATGAGGGTTTATTGGTCCCCTTAATGTGACTATTGGTATAATTCTCTGCTGGGAGAGTTCTCTTATGTGTGGTAGGTGTATCATCTTACTGGTCTGAACTGTGGAAAATTATGAATTCCAAAATACAAGGGCCCTAGGAGTTCTGGACCCAGGACTGCCTTTTGGAGTAGGGTGTGATAATGCATGGAAATCACTTTCTTTCTTTCTTTCCTTTCTCTAATATGTACACACCTCGAGGGCCAGTTAAAGACTAATCTCTGATTACAGATATAAATACTGTTAACACACCTTCAAAAAGCCTTGCCAAATGTAAGTCCAGCTGCCTTAAGGGGTTGGGGAGATACGAATGGCCCTGGCATTTTTCTTGGCAAATTTTTCCTTGGTTCAGACAGAGCTTAGGTTCAATGGCTGACTCCTCCCTCCCTTTTTTCCTCTCTACTAATAGACCTAGGAGCCGTGGAGGGGTTGGAGGTTCATGAAACCCCTGGAATCACCTGCACAATGTAAGGTGTGCTTTTTTTGAGGATGGTGGCCAAGGCTTCCAGCAGAGACTTTAAGGGGCCACAACCCCTCATCTTACTTATCAGAGTGGGCTTTAGCCCGGGCTTGGGGGAGCCACAGAGACTGTTTTTTATCTCTCATTTCAATTTGTTGAAAAGGGAGTTTGTTCTCATGTTGTAAAATACAAAGATACAAAAGGGTGCAGATGGAACAATAATGTTTCCTGCAACCCGTCCTTTTGTTCCTGGTGTTGTGGAATCGTGCATCCCTCGAGCCCATGGCTTCCCTTTATGCCAGAGGTGATGAGCTCCCCCTTCGTTATCTTCATGGCCGTCCCATGTCTGTGCGAGTTTTTACATTCAAAAGGGATGACACGCTTCAAACTTACAGAACAGTACAGAAAGCCTTCTAAGTTACCATTCATTGTGATTTAACAAATGTGTTTTTTTTTGTGTGCGTGTGATGTTACTTTAGAGTTTCTTTTTAAACAAATAGGTCAGGGTCGAGGCTCATGCCTGTATCCCAGCCTTTTGGGAGGCTGAGATGGGAGGATTGCTTGAGCCCTGAAGTTCAAGTCTGCAGTGAGGTGTGATCTCACCACTGCACTCCAGCCTGAGCAACAGAGTGTGACCCTGTCTCTAAAAAAAAACAAAAA
>VBSM01001793.1:2224778-2236239 GCA_008086735.1 Cheirogaleus medius | reverse complement strand
TCATATTGTTGGATAAATTCTTATTGTTTTGTTTTACCTCTGGAGCCATTGTGGGATCCAGGTTCTGGACTTTAACTCTTAAGTGATTTTAATTTTTTGGATGTCTATTGCGCTGTTAAGTGTATAACGCAGTTGTGAGTATTTCCTGCAGGGAGGATCTGGTCTTTGAAAATTCCATCTGTGATTCCTTGTGTGGGAAAGTCTTTATTTTTCTCTCATAAATGAAGCTTAGTTTTGCCAGGTAAAGAATTCTAGGTTGGCCATTATTCTATTTTAGAAGATTGAGGATGGGTCCCTAGTTTTTTCTGGCTTGTAAGGTTTCAGTTGAGAAGTCTGCAGTTAGTCTGATAGGTTTTCCATTGTAGATTCTCTGCTGTTTTTGTCTTATTGCTCAAAGGAGTGCCTCTTTCATGTTTACTTTGGCTAGCCTAATAATTATGTGATGTGGTGATTGCCTTTTCAGATTGAGTCTCCCAGGAGTTCTGTGTGCTCCTTTTACCTGGATAGCTAGATTTCTGGACAGGCCAGGTAAATTTTCCTCCATTATTCCAAGAAATATATTTTCCAACCCTTGTGTATTTTCTTCTTCTCTCTCTGGTATGCCTATAATTATTATATTTAGTTTCTTTACATAATCCCATTTCTTGTATGTTTTATTCATGTCTCTTGCTTCTGTGTTCTTTTTCTTCATCTGATTTGTTTAGCACATAGGCATTATCTTGAAGCTCTGAGATTCTTTCCTCTGTGTGATACACCCTATTCTTAAGGCTGTCCACTGTGCTTTGTAGTTCCTTGAATGCCGCTTCTATTTCCAGTATTTCTGTTTGATTCTTTTGTAAAACTTCAATTTTTTTTAGAGAATTTTCATTCATTTACTGTACTGTTCTTGTGGCTTATTTGTGCTGCGTTTCTATTTTCCCTTCAATTCCATTGAGATTTCTTACAATCCATATTAGAATTCTTCCTCTATCATTTTAACCATTTCATTTAATTTGGTGTCTGTTATTGAGGATCTAAAGATTTCTTTTGGGGGTGACTATTCTCTCTGATGTTTCATGTTTCCTCCATTCTGTCACTGATTCTTCCTCATCAGGCCACTTGGTCAAGAACTAGGGATGCTAGGACTGGTTTACGGCCCTGGCTCCAGGTTCCCAAGGGTCATTCCTTGACAGTGCTGAGGTGAGGTGCACTGGTCCTGTATTGCCTTAGGGATATTGTAACAAGTTGGGTTGCCTCTGACCTGTTGTCCTCACCTCTTGCCAATGAGACTTGTGAGTTTGGTCCCCAGCTAAAGCTCCCAGGTGGTGGATCACAGTTGTGGGTATGACTTCACTTCCCTCTAATAGTTTGAGATGGAAGGCACTGTGTTAAGCAATGGGGTTACTCTCTCTGTCATTGTTTATAGTTTGTGTGGAGGAGCTAGTTATTGAGGCAATCTGATGTCTCTGTGGTAGGCTTTGGTCACCGAGATGGGGTATATGAATGCCCTGATCTTTGGGAGGGTTCTTGCCACTTCTGAGTGTTACTTCAACCCTGTTCCCCATTAAAGTGGGGGTGAAGGCAAGACATCACAGCTGATGCCTGCAAGCCTGGGTTTGTGTGCTTCTATGGTTGCTTGATCTGCCACTATGGGGAGCTGCTAATGTGTTACTCAGGGCTTTTTCACCACACTGGGGAGGCTGCTCCTAATGGGAGGGGTCAATTGGTGCACCTGCTTAGGTCTCTGGCCAGGTTTTGCCTTCCCTGTCCACAAACCCCAATGCTGGTGGCCACCAAGACCTGGACAGCAAGTCTTGGAGTAATGCTTTTATTAGGTGACCTAAACCAGTCTAGTGGGCTGAATCAACAGCCTCTGACTAATTTCAGCACCAAAGCCCCCAGATCACGCCGGCCACAGAGAGAAAGCAGCTTTTCACGCCTCTCACCACCTCCAATGTGGAGCCCGCCACACCAGGCATGAAAGTCCCTGGCTGGGATAGTCGTGTTGCCTGAAACTGCCCCACACTATAGCATCTTCTGGATGGGGACCCCCATGATGCTGGCAGCCCACCCTGGAGAGCTAGCATGGGGAGCAAACACTCAGGGGTTGGCAGACCCCGGTCAGGTGGGCTGAATCAACAGGCCTCCAGCTGTCACCTCTGCATCACAGTCCCACAGTCTCCTGTCTGCTTAGCAGACAGTCCTCCTCTTTTTTTCCCATGCTGAGCTGGCCACATTGTTAATGGTTTCCAGGGGCAGAGCCCCTTTTCAGCGTTCACCTCCTGTGCTCTGGTCTCGCTGACCACCAGAGGCAAGGTGCCTGCCTTTAAACTCCCTGGCGTGGTCATGGTTGTAGGAAGTAACCACTCAGACCAGTTCCTCCCCTGCCGAGTGTGGTCCCCGCATAGAGCACAGGAGAGGTCAAAATGATTCCCGATACTGTCTCCTCTCCACAAAGCCTGCCGTCCATGTTATGACTTTGTGCCAACTTCAGGTACAACCCTGCCTGAATGGGTGTGGAGGTCTATGGGGGAGCGGGCACCCTCCTGTGGGTCAGATTGCACTGCCCTGGCTGGCTGGGTGGGTGTGGCCCTCCCATGCTCTATTCCCTATTGTATATTTAGCACACTCCAGTCTTTGTGAATGTATCTCAGTTTCACCTTCTTTTCTCCTGTGCTGCATGTCCCACGCTGTTTCTCTGCAGATTCACAACACTGCACCTGGGGGGTAGCAGGGGAGTGATCTACTCTTGTGTATCTGTCGAGTTCTTCACCTCTTCCTCTGGGAGCAGTGACCAAGAGGCCAACAGCAATCCACCATATTTTCCTCTCCAAAAAATGAAATTTTTCATAGCATTTTTTTCCTCTGGCATTTTCATTGGGTTAGATCCAGAAAAATTCAATTTGCTTTGGCCCCCAAATTTGTGTTCAAGGGATTTCATATCAGGCCTGACATCCAGCAGTCCAAAGGCCACAGGCTGGAGGAGAAAACACTGCGGCCTTCCTTCTCTCCTCTCTGTTTTTTTCAGTTTCCATCTCCATTGACCCACCTAAGGGCATGCCCTAGTTTTGGTGCATTTTCATGTGATCGTGACAGCAGGCTCTCTCTTTGTTATGTTCACAATTTGGCTGGAACTAAAGCTTTAAAAACTTTCCTAGGTAATGCCTGATGCTTGCATTTTCTGTTCTTTAGAATTCCTAGGAATTTAAACCGCCTTGATAACTCTACAAGAAAATTTACACTGAGTAGCCCAAGGATATGACTTGAATAATGAATACCTGTGACTGACAGCAAGTGCTTTCTCCAAGAATAACCAGCGATTGCGTTTTCACATTGAGTACCCCAGGAGTTCTGTGTGCTCTTTGTACCTGGATAGCTAGATTTCTGGACAGGCCAGGTAAATTTTCCTCCATTATTCCAAGAAATAGATTTTCCAACCATTGTGTATTTTCTTCTTCTTTCTCTGGTATGCCTATAATTATTATATTTGGTTTCTTTACAGAATCCCATTTCTTGTGTGTTTTGTTCATGTCTCTTGCTTCTGTGTTCCTTTTCTTCATCTAATTTGTTTAGCACATAGGCATTATCTTGAAGCTCTGAGATTCTTTCCTCTTTGTGATACACCCAATTCTTAAGGCTTTCCACTATGCTTTGTTATTCCTTGAATGCCTCTTTTATTTCCATTATTTCTGTTTGATTCTTTTGTAAGACTTCAATTTCTTTGGAGAATCTTTCATTCATTTCTTGTACTGTTCTTGTGGCTTATTTGTGTTGGGTTTCTATTTTCTCTTCAATTCCATTGAGATTTCTTACAATCCATATTAGAATTCTTCCTCTATCACTTTAATCATTTCATTTAATTTGGTGTGTGTTGTTGAGGATCTAAAGCTTTCTTTTGGGGGTGACTATTCTCTCTGATATTTCATGTTTCCTCCATTCTGTCATTGATTCTTTCTCATCAGGCCACGTGGTCAAGAACTAGGGATGCTAGGACTGGTTTATGGCCCTGGCTCCAGGTTCCCAAGGGTCATTCCTTGACAGTGCTGAGGTGAGGTGCACATTGTAGCAAGTGATATTACCTCTGACCTGTTGTCTTCACCTCTTGCTAATGGAGACAAGTGAGTTTGGTTCCCTGGCTACAGCTCCCAGGTGGTGGATCACAGTTGTGGGTATGACTTCACTTCCCTCCAATAGCTTGAGATGGAAGGGACTGTGTTACACAATGGGGTTACCCTCTCTGTCATTGACTGTAGTTTGTGTGCGGGAGCCAGTTGTCAAGGCAATCTGAGGTCTCTGTGGTAGGCTTTGGTCCCCCAGATGGGGTATATGAATGCCCTCATCTTTTGAAGGGGAATTGCCACTCCTGAGGGTTATTTGGAGCCTGTTCCCCACTTTTTAAAAAATTCAGAATATTATGGGGATACAAATATTTTGGTTAAATTAAATGCATTTGTGTTGCTCAAGCCAGGGCCACAAGCGTGTCCTTCCCACATACAGTGCATCTGGTCTCCATTAGCTGTGGGTTTACCCACCCCAGCCACCCTACCCCTCCCCTCCAACCTCCTCTACCTGACCAGCACCCAGTGAGTATTACTACCATGTGAGCACCTTAGTGTTGATCAGTTAGTACTAGTTTTATGGCGAGTACATGTGGTGCATGTTTTTCCATCCTTGTGATACTTCAATTTGAAGGATGGGCTCAATCTCTATCCAAGATAATATAAAAGGTCCTAGATCACCATTGTTTTTATAGTTGAGTAGTATTCCATGGTATACATATGCTACATGTTTTATCCACTCATATATTGATGGTCATTTTGGTTGTTTTCACATCTTTGCAATTGTAAATTGTGCTGCTATAGACATTTGAGTGCAGATGTCTTTAATATGAAATTTCCGTTTTTCCTTTGGGTAGATGCTAGTAGTTGGATTGCTGGATAAAATGGCATTTGTATTTTTATCTCTTTGAGGTATCTCCAGATTACTTTCCACAGGTATTTTACTAATTTGCAGTTTCACCATCAGTGTAAAAGTGTTACAATCTCGCCACATCCATGCCGTCATTTGTTACTTTGGGACTTTTTGATAGAGGTCATTCTCACTTGAGCTAGGTTGTATCTTATGGTAGTTTTGATTTGCTTTTCCCTAATGATTAGAGATGTTGAGCACTGTTTTATATGTTTGCTGGCCATGATTCTTTCTTCTTTGAAAAAGTTTGTGTTAATGTCCTTTGCACATTTATTGATGGAGTTGTTTGATTTTTTTGTTGATTTTGTTAAGTTTCATATAGATTCCTTTTATCAGACTTTTATTGGATGTGTAGAAAGCAAATATTTTCTCCCATTCTGTAGGTTGTCTATTCGCTCTAATGATAATTTCCTTGGCTGTGCAGAAGCTTTTAAATTTGACCAGGTCCCATTTGTTTATTTTTGTTGCTTCTGTGATTTCCTTGGGGGTCTTCTTCATAAATTGTTTACCTAGACTGATGTCTAAAAGAGTCTTCCTCACATTTTCTTCCAGAATTCTTAAGGTTTCAAGACTTAGGTTTATTAAGTCTGCTATCCAATGTGAGTTGATTTTGGTGAGAGGTGGGGGGTCCATGATCTGCCGCTAGAGGGAGCCGCTAATATGTTACTCAGGGGTCTTTCACCACACTTGGGAGGCTGCTCCTGATGGGAGTGGTCCATTGGTGCACCTGCTGGGGTCTCTGGCCAGGTTTTGCCTTCCCTATCCACAACCCCAAGCTGGCAGCTGCCCAGACCTGGAGAGCAAGCCCTGGAGATATGTTCTTATTAGATGAGCTAAGCCTGCCCAGTGGGCTGAATCAAACAGGTGTTGTTTTACAGCACAAAAGCCCCCAGATTCACACCAGCCAACCAGACAAAGCAGTTTTTCAAGCTTCTCCCCACCTCCAAGAGTGGAGCCCGCTGCACCAGGTGCGAAAGTCCCTGGCTCAGGGAGGGGTGTTGCCCGAAACCGCCTGACACTGCAGCATCTCTGGGCTGGGGACCCCTAGGATGGCGCAGCCCGCCCTGGAGAGCTAGCATTGGGAGCCACCATTGAGGAGTTGGCAGACGCCTGTCAAACGGGCTGACTCAACAGGCTGCTAGCTGTCACTTCTGCATCACAGTCCTGCAATCTTCCCTCTGCTCAGCAGAGGGTCCTGCTCTTTTTTCCCCATGCTGAGCTGGTCACATCGTTAATGCCTTCCAGGGGCAGAGCCCCCTTTTCAGTGTTCACCTCTTGTGTTCTGGTCCTGCTGACCACCAGAGGCAAGGTGCCTGTCTTTAATCTCCCTCGCGTGGTCACAGTTGCAGGGAGTAACCACTCAGACCCGTCCCTTCCCTGCCCAGCGTGGACCCAGCATAGAGCGTGGAAGAGTTCAAAATGATTCCCACTACTCTCTCCTCACCACAGAGCCTTCCGTCCCATGTCACGACTTTGCACCAACTTCTGGTACATCCCTGTCTTAGTGTGTGGGGAGGTCTATGGGGAGCGGGCTCCCTCCTGTGGGTCAGATTGCACTGCACTGGCTGGCTAGGTGAGTGTAGCCCTCCCGTGCTATTCCCTACTGTATATTTCGCACTCTCCATTCTTTGCGAACATATCTCCCTTTCACCTTCGTTTGCCCTGGGCTGCATGTCCCACGCTGTTTCTCTGCAGATCCACAACACTGTGCCTGGGGGCTAGTTGGGGAGTGATCTACTTGTGTGTAGCTGTCTGAGTTCTTCTCTTCTTCCTCTGGGAGCAGTGACCAAGAGACCATTACTAATCCATCATATTTTCCTCTCCAAAAAATAAAATGTTCAGATAGCACTTTTTTTTTATTTCTCTGGCATTTTCATTTGGTTAGATCCAGAAAACTCTAATTTACTTTGGCCCCAAATTTGTGTTCAGAGGATTTCATATCAGGCCTGACATCCAGCAGTCCAAAGGCCACAGGGTGGTCGAGAAAACACTCTGATGTTCTTTCTTTCCCCTCTGTTTTTTACAGTTCCCATCTCCAGTGGACCTTCTAAGGGCAGGCCCTAGGTTTGCAGCATTTTCATGTGATCGTGACAGCAGGATCTCTCTTTGTTCTGTTCACAGTTTTGCTGGAACCAAAGCTTTAAAAATTTTCCTAGGTAATGCCTGATGTTTGCATTTTCTGTTATTGAGCATTCCTAGGAATTTAACTGCTGTGATAAATTTACAGGAAAATTTACACTGAGTAGCCCAAGGATATGACTTGGATAATGAATACCTGTGACTGACAGCAGTTGCTTTCTCCAAGAAACCAGCCTGTAGCAGGAAACTCATCCAGTGCACTGTGTGGAAGGCAAGAGAAGAGGAGGAGGGGAGCTGGGCCAGAGCTCATGGAGGTGGACACTGACCCTCCAGACACTGGAGATGGTGGACATAGGGGTCCTGAGGCTACTTGATCTCGGGTTTGATGTTATCATCATTCCTTCTCCCTCCAGGCTCCACTCTTACCTTCCACATTGCTGCCCTCGTGAATAATTTTCTTACCCTGTGGCCGGGTACTTCTGAGCTATTTTTGGGTAACTTATTGATTTTCATTTCTGAAAGCCTGAACTTTATCACAATAGAGTGAACTCAAATGTTTACTTCAAATCTTCTAATATTTCTGGGGATTCAGAGTTCTAAAAATAAACCAAAGCAGCAATTCCAGAAATTCCACATTATTTAATAAGACATTTGAGGTTCTGGCACCATGGTGGACCCCGGTTTACATAATCATGTACAACTACAGAAGCAGTGCGATATATGTTAAATTATTTAAAGATACACATTCAGTAAAGTCGGGAGACACTGTGTCCTAGATACATGGAGGAGTTCAAAGTTAAGTGTTGATTCTGTCATCTGTTCTCACCGTGACTTTGAATGAAACCCTGCATCAGAGCACATCAGCTCCAGCCATCAGGGTCGTGGTTTCCATGACACACCTGCAGGCACATGTGGTGGAGAGCTTGGCCCCTCCTAAGTGAGATGTTGAAGCCCAGGTTCCTTCAATCACAGAAGACTCTTATGTACTTGATGGCCAGTGAAAATGGGCAACAAGAACTTCACCACTGTCCTCAGCTGCTCTGGCCAATTTCCAAGTGGAAAAATTGCTGTAAGAAACGGACATCCAGGGTCAGCCCCTCATGTGTTCTGGGAAACTCAATATGCTCTTCTCTAATCCTTAACAGAGGAATTCCTAACCCAAGAGGTAAGAAGATATTCAAATCAAAGCAGAAGAATTTTTAGGATTCCCACTAGAGGCAAATGAAACCAGTATGCTTGTTCTTCTTCAGCTGAGGCCACCTGGTGTTTCCAAACAGAACATAAACTTGGCTACGATTTGCTCAAAATAAATATATAAAAACCATGTTGGGGATCAATCTTCCATGAGCAAGTCCATGAAATTGCAAACAGGAGAATAGGTCCTCTCAAACTGGGAAGGACAATTTTAAAGGAATTTTCAAAGGAAATTAAACACTAAAATTATGAAATATAAAATAAAGGTTTTATATATGTATGTACATATATGTATGTATGTACATATCTTTTTGTGTGTATAAGAGATCATCGTTGCTCCCAATCAGTGGATAAATGCATTTTGAAAGGATTTGTAATAAAATGTGGGTCACAATTTATAGGATGTTTTTCAATTTCCCTTCATGATACAAAAGGAATTGAGAGGTGGGGATGTGCCTGGGCTTTGAATGTGAAATGATAAGATTATACAGTAACTGACAAATGTTTACTGTGCATAGGATTAAATAGAACACCATTTAATTTAATCACCCAAATGTAATCAAACCCCCTCCCACCCTAACTCCAGTCTCCCAATTTTGCATTCTCACTCCTCAAACCCTGTTCACCTATGACTCATCTGGTCCCATTGGGAACGTGTTTGTACATTTTGTAATAGCAGAAATGAATCTCATTTTTATATATGCTGTGATGCATGAGAAATAGAAAGATTATCACCATATCATTTAACTTTTATTTTGGATACCAAAGCAAAAAAAAAAAAAAAAAAAAAAAAAAAAAAAAAAAAAAAAAACCAACAAGAAAAAACAGGACTTTAATTCGGGTACCCGACGAGTGTTTTGAGGTTTTGTTTTTTTTTAAACCAAATTATCAATTAGAATACTCTTATTTTGGGGAAAATACCCTTCCAAAGAAGTGAGTGTGATATAGTGAATGTAGTTTTAGCTACCACTTCTGAATAGATTGAACTGACTTTCTTGACTAAAATGTGAGATTTCACTCACATTATTAGAAACCATTTGAAGCTAGTGCAATATATTTTAGAAGGAAAAAGAATCTTATTATCTTATCCAATTTTTAAAAATTTCAATTAATCCTAATTCCAAGTCTTATCTTCAAGGGGCATAATATTCAACATCTAATCTGGAATGATAACACGGCAATATTTTGTCAATTTCCATATGAATTTTATAAACAACACTTTCAAGACACAATCATCTCCTGTCTTTGTAGTGAAAGCCCTATCCAAGTGTAAAAACCTCGCTTCTGCCAGAATTAAATCACAGTCTGATTGAATTAACGAGGAGGGGCAGGATGTAATCAGGTAGGTGGAGAGACCTTTTCCAATAAAAGCCCCTCACAGGTCAGTTTCACTGCAGATCTGAGCTGTCCCTGGAAGCAGCTGGAAGCCAGGAGAGAACCTAGCAGAAGAGAGGTGCGTTCAGACTCGTGGAATTTACTTTTACTTCTCAAATTTCTATGAAGGGAAGATGTGAGAGCGTACGGTCTGGGTAACAGAGTAATTTTTTAATTGAGCAAAGGTTGTGTGAGGCCAGCTCCATGCCCTGCACGCTGTATGTACTTGGGGACTCTGGCTCCTCTGCCCTGGCTGCATTAAGTAAATCTTAAATTCTTAATACTAGGGTTAGAGAAATGACAATCTTGTTTTTCTTGAAGAGAACCAGAACTTGGCAAATTTTTTGAGATGGTGAATAGAATTTCAGCCAGAGACCTCTCCAACCTCTCAGTTCTGCTGTAAATTCTATTTTGTTCGGTTTTCCCGTGGTCTCCTTCTGCTAGCCCTTGGCAGCCGCCATTCCAGTTCAGGTCTCTTGATCAACACTTATGTTCACATATGGGTAGTAACAGTCTTCAGTTGTCTTGCAGGTGGGATGGGGCAGGAGGGAATGGGTATATTCACACCTAATGTGTATGGTGCGCACTATCTGGGGGGATAGGCCTGTTTGTAGCTGTGACTCAGACAGGGCAAAGGCAATATATGTAGCCTAAACAATTATACACCTGTAATATTCTGAAATAAAATAAAAATCCGGGATGTTTTAAGGGTAGCAATTCATTGGATGGATGTCATTGTTTCTTCTGCAAACAGAAGCAATATGAGTGAATTAAAGACACAAATTAATGTAGGAAAACACATATTCCATTATTGAAGTTTCTTGTCTTTAGCTAGAAATAAAATATCTACTCACCCTGGAGGAATATTCAGTTGGACGTATATTAAATTATGTACCAGCATGTGTCAGGGAGTATCACACTATTAAACGTTATTTAACAAACTTGTTAAAGTTTTTTAGCATGACGTTTACTTCCAAATCCACATTGAAATAAACTTTATGGACTCTCTTAACATATTCCTTTAGAAACAGGATTGGTTTTAGACAGTTCCATTGGTAGAAGGGAAATCTTGTTATCTCAAAATGTAATGAACTTTTCTGGGCTCATGAATTCATCTATAACAGTCTGATCCCTCAGTACAGCAGCAACATCACATTGAGTTTCTAAGATCATTTAGGGTTTCCTGTAAAAATGTGATACACAGACAACAGTTACTGAATAGAGTAAGTATGGCTGTTGTTGATGTGGTCTTCTACGTTTAACATTTTAATCGTGATGTTCTACAGTTCAAGAGCGGAACTGAGGCTTTTTAGGATCCCTAAAGACCAAAAGTAAGGGGCAAACAGTGGGAAAACATGAACTCAAAACACCTGAGGCATGCATCAACCACAGACGAAAATCCAAAGATAGAGATATATAAAAAGTAAGAATGGAACTCAGCATGTAACAGATGGCAAAGGTGACCACCAGCATCAGGACCGTGTGGGTGGCTCTGGTCTCAGGGGAGCATCTGTGGTTGTGGTTGGTGGTGTGAATGTGCTGTACTCTCTGGTGGTGTCTCTGCAGCAGAAGCATCATGGAAGCACTGGTCCAGCCCATGAGGCTAATGAACACGGCATCGGGGGCCGACCACAAGAAGATCAGAGCTGTACCGGGATTTGAGTAGGAGCAGAACCAATTGCCTTGTGTATCATTATTAATGTTTGTGTCCTGTGGACCAGTGACTATCACAGGAACATAGATATTCATCAAGGCACTGAACACCCAGCAGGTGCCACAGAAATGACCAGTGGCCTTGTGGGCTCTTCCTCCAAGCATTGCTGTCCCTGGGCTCCCAAGGAGGAGAGTGAGGAACCGATAGGTGCTG
>VBSM01001793.1:2205651-2224678 GCA_008086735.1 Cheirogaleus medius | reverse complement strand
CTGTCACATAACACAGGAGAGGCTCAACCTGGACAACAATCACTGGCACCAATTCCACCTTTTACCATTTTTGTGTATTTACTTCTATTCTGACTCCCCACCAAAACTTACAGTCCATGAATTTAGGGGCCATGAGTGTCTTATTCCACAATGAGGTGACATAATAAATATTAAATACAGATGCACTTTACAGATGCACTTTATAAATTTTATAAGTCAAGAGAACTGCAGAAGCAGGTAATGCTCCGTGTTTAGAATTCATAATTATCCTGTTACATGAATACCTTAAGTTAAAATAATAAAATGGGAATGGTAAAAATTCAGACTCAAGTCCTAAGATTATCTAACTGACTGTAAGAGAATTAATAGTCAACTTTTGATAGTTCAACAGTATTTATTAGAGCAACTGTATCCAAATTATGTTTATAAATCAGTAGCTCTCTGGACATACAAGATGACCCTAAAATGTTCTCAGATATTCTATTCAGCATGTAAATTGTCCCCAGTGATGAAAGAATTGTAATTATTTATATTTGCACAGATCTTAATTTGTGACAGATCAGGTCCTGGAAAGCTGTTCCTGAGTGGTGTCTTCTTCCACTCACCACAAATGATCGTTAGACCCATTTGCTGACGGATTATTTTATTTATTTTTTGTTAGTTTTTGAGTCTCTGTGTTTTGTCTGACTCTTTTATTAGATTTTGCAAATGACAGTCAGACTATTTACCTGAGCTTCAAGAACACATAGCCCATGAGAGTGTCACATAGAAGTTTGGTCATAGCCCTCGTGACTCAACAACAAGCTTCTGTGTGATACAACACAAAGATTGACATATTCTGGTTCAAGGAGTAATGTCTTCCTGAGGCAATAATGTCAATTACTTTTTTAGGGTTCAGACCCATTGTCTGGTACAGAGGGAAGACATGAATTTGAAATAAAACTGAAAGTTACCCAAATTCCTGGCTTTTCAGGAGAATTGGGAACATCTTATGAAACTACTGTGTAGACAACAAGGGAAGCAGCACAGTGGGCAGCTTATTACCACCAGTTCCCGGTTACCCTGATCTGGGTCTTGTTCCTGACCCAACAGTCCCTGGTACTGAGTCATGAGAACACATCCTGCAGTTCTCACAACCTTCTTCCTCTTTGAGTTGGAAGCCCTTGTACAGGTTGTTTAGATTCCAGCCTCCAGATCGAGTAATATCTTACTATGTATAAATCATCCACTTATTAGTTTATTCCAAACTGGGTCATATTTATTACCTCTCTGTGCCCTCTTGTGTCATTGAAAAAGTAAAGTATGCATTGATGTAATAATAAAAGTACTATACAATAATTAATATAGATCTTAAGACAGGTGTGAACACAATGTATATTTCATATTAATTTTTCATTACAATGGCAGTGATAACATTATCGGTCATTTGGTAGTGGCTGAAATATATTAATGGAAGATATTTTTAAATTGGTTTGATTACCTGCCATTTTCAGAGATGTGGGGAAACCTAATTGAATATAAAGTAAGAAGGATATATCAATGCTCTTACAAAAGTCATACTTTCATAAAACCTTTATATGACTTGAGTTCTTGTCACTAATTTTTTTCATTTCTCCTTTTCCTGCATCAGATTAATGAAGTATACAGGTATATGTCTTATTCATTCACTTAGATATAATAAAATGTATGAGCAGACATACAGACAAATGCACCACACAGACAAAGAACACAGAACTCACACAGATAAGCGTCCCAGAATTCTCTGAAGGCACTCTGGGACAATTGCATCCCACTGCACTGTTATTTCACAAAGCGAAAATTGTCATAACACCAGAATGTCCCATAGAGTATTTCTGTCTATTTCTCTTTGTAAATAGTTGTGTATGTCAGTTGCTCTAATTTTATGTGTAGGATATGTAAGTTTTAATAACAACTCTGCACTTTAACTTTTCAGTCATATTCACATCAAAGCCTATATTTATTAGGTCTGAGAAAATGAGCAGACGCTTGTGTAGGTGGTTGAGGAGCTCAGTGGCTCTTGTCATCCACCTTGGTTCAGACTGCAAAGAGGCCCTGTCCTTCTTTCTCTCATTGTCGGGGTCTCTAGGACACAGTGGTCCTCAAAATGTTGTCACCCTGAGATACTCCACTACAAATGACCACCCTCCATCTGTCCAGACACAGCATGAGTGGGGATGCTCAGAGAAGGATTAGCACCTGCTCTGAACAAGGTCACTACACACCTGCAGCTCTGTGCCCCTCTCCTATTGGATGACACTCGGTCTTGTCTGTTTCCCTGAGACTGAACACAGTGAAGCACTCACCTGGCTGGTCTTGGCTGCAGCACTACGTGCAGAGAAGTGTCATTCAGTATTATCCTGGGGTCCTTGGGTCCACAGTTATAGAGACAGGGATCCTGGACCTGATGTCTCCACAGAGATGCCATTATCATGTCATCTGTAGCGTCAGTGACATTGTCTGCTGGGAGACTTTGGAGAAACTTCCTTGAGGAGCTAAATTTATTCCCAGTGCAAATAACCCACAGCCACTTCTGATGACAAAGGACAACTTCTGGCAATTAGAGAGAACATCCTAATGAGCTCCTACACAGAAGGCAGAGAATATTTTCTTGGTCCTCATGGGAGAACCTAAGTTCAGAATCAATGTTGTTATCAGGGTGGACTAGACACTCAATGGTAGATATCGGTCTCCCTCTTCTGTATTTCTAGTTGTATTTGGACAAATCGCCTAACATGCTTTCACTGTTCTAATTGTATGCTGACACTCAAAGCCTGTCCATTCAGAGTCTCAACATGTATTTGGAGTCAGGTCTCTCCACAGACTGTAAACCCTACAATTCTCGAATTTCATGACCACCATCTGCCTAGTCTGGAAAATATCCCATTTGAATCCTCTCTGTCACCGTAGACCTCATGTCTCCCTAATATGTACATGACTGTCCCGGGAGACCATAATGTCTTTTTTACCTACCACACGGCCCTGCTCTTGTGTCTCTCTTTGGACCTCCAGGCTGTCCCGTGTTATTTCTTAGTAGAAGGTGCATTCTTGGTCACCTAGGCAGGTTTGAGCTGGAAGCAGTATATAAGTATAAAGGGAGAAAATACCTATATTTTTTAAAATTGTAGGAAAATGATAAAAACTAAATAGAAAATAGGAGAAATTATGAAGGAAATGTTTACAAAGTAGATCACAGCATGGCCCTGGAGCATATGAAAATCGTTTAGGTTGATTCTTCATATTCTAAATTCCAAAACTTCCGAGACTTTCTTGATAGCTTTCAGCCTCACAGTTCTCCAATATCCTACCACTAATCTTCCCTGCTCCCATCAGATATGTCCCCACACAGTGGGACAGGCTCCCCACTCAACTAGTGCCCTTCCCAGCTGGGCCAGCTATACTGTGTCTGGTTTTCAACATTATGGGATTCTCTTCTTTGTCACCAAGAGGTTCTACTCAAACACACCAATCACATCCTGCCACCAGAACCAGAGAACACATCACATTCATGTGACTACTGTGCCAGGCTCCCACTGGCCCTGTGTGTTCACTGTGCTTCCTAGTGCAACTCCCTGTGGTTGGTGTGTTGTGTCCTCCATCTCTGGGATGTGCATGCATATGACTAATACTCTGCTCTGAATCTCATGTGTCCTGGGTTGGGTGTGGCATGTTTGGACATCTCATACTATTGAGGGTGAGAGGTTCTCACTTCCTCAATGGAGAAAAAGGAGGTGTAAATAATTGTCACTCACTTAGTTTTTTTCACTCTTGCCTTATGTACCCCATATTCTCTGCTTTGGTCCGTGTAGACTAGAATTGACATTTTTAACAAGAAGAGCAACAACAATGCAATACTGTTGAGTAATGTTTGAGAGTGTCTCCACTCTTTCAGTCAAGTAGGGAGATTTTAGAACATAAGAGAATTGAGTATTTATATCCATATTTGTGGTATAGCTCTCCAGATATTGTTGTCACCTTTCATTTTCTCAGGAATGTTCTACAGTCAACACTGTAGAGTGCTTGCACACATTTCTTTAATTTTACTTCCATGTCTTCCACATTTTTATATCATAATAAATACAATTTTCTTTTATTTGAAATATTTATATTTTATTGATGTTTATTAGTATTAGTTACCCTTTTAGCACTTATTTTGATGTATCCCATAGATTTTGGCATGTTGAGCATCCATTTTCATTTGTTTCAATACATTTTGAAATTACCTCTTAATTTCCTCATTGCCTCATTGTTTGTTTCACAGCATGTTGTTTAAGTTCCCTGAATTGATACACTTTTCAATGTTTCTATTGTTACAGAATTTTAATTGTACTACCTTGTGGTCAGAAAACATTCAATTTGATTTTGATTATTAAAAGTTTTAGAGACTTTTTTTGTTGTAATATATGGTTTATTCTATAAATTTTCCATGTGATCATGAGGAGAAAAGGGGACTTCATAAATTCATGGATAAATGCCAGTAAAGATAAAAATAAAGAACACAAAGTTTATATTTCAAGTTATCCTCCATCACAGTCAAGGAACCTGTGTGGGCAATGGTAGAAGATACTTAGTCCATGTGTAAAAACTGAGATATTGGGAATTTAGCCATGTTATTGCCGTCTTTCTACATTATTGACTGTACAAAATGGGTGTCCTTTACAGAGTTTTTAAGATTAGGAAACACAAAGAGTTTGGAGGAAGCCACATCAGGACGGTGAGTTGGGTGCCTAATGATTTCCTCCTGAAACACTCCCAACAGTGCACCTGTTTGATGAGAGGATGAGCAGGCGCATTTGTGGTGGGAGAATAACTCTTTGGGGGGGATTTCCCAGGCTTTTCTCTGCTAATGCTTTGGCTAACTTTCTCGGACAGTCCCATAGAAAAGCAGATGTGATTGTTCTTCAGCCCAAGATTAGAGTTCACGTCAATTTCATGGGTTAAGAATTCCCCCATCAAGTTGAAAAGAAGACAAGGTTTCACAACCAATACAGGAGGCAGACATTGCCTCCACGTCCTTGTGCCCCTGAAATCCCAGGCACTCAGGTATTTATGGGCTTGTTGCTGTTGTTCTTCCTCATGGCTCCATGTCCTCTCACCTGCACCTTCCAGTGACTCACAAACACTGCTCTCCTCTCTCCTCTTTCACTACCTTTGGTTCAGGGGGGCTCCAGTCCCACTACCCATGTGTCCCTGTAGCTGCATGAACTCCTCTGTGGCAACAGGAGAGAAAAGGCAATGAGGAGACATGGAGAAAGAGAGGACAGGAAGAAAGGCAAGGACTTTCCCTAACCCATGAAGTTCTTGCTGGATGAAAATTCAGAGGTGACCCATTGTTTCTCTTCTATGACTTCTTCAAGATTGCACAGCTAGAGTGACACAGGCAGAATTAATTTTTTTAAATATATGTGTTTGGTGGCAACTAGCAAATGTAAGAGGAATGATGGAATTAGGATATCATCGTTTGGTAACCACCATAAAAAATAAAATTATTGTATAGCATTTCCAGTAATTTCTTCAGTATTTTTATTGGGTTCAATCCAGAATGATCAACTTCATGTCAGACCTGACATCTGGCTTCCTAAAGGCCACAGGGTGTCAGCTGGTGAAGATAAAGCTCTGAGCTTCATTCACTACCTCTGTGTCCTCCACTTCCCTTCTCCACTGAATCAGCTAAGGACAGGCCGTAGGTCTGTAGCATATTCAAGTGATTATGACAGCAAGATCTCTCTTTGTTAAGTTCACAATATTGCTGGAAACAAAAGCCTAGTAAATCTTCTTAGATAATGCCTGATTCTTGCTGTTTCTGCAATTGAGAGTTCTGAAGAATTTAAAAACCAGTGAGAGCTTCACAGGAAATTTTACATTGAGAGGTGAGTTATGAGTAGGATATTGAGCATTTGTGACAGACAGTGAATGGTATCTCCAACAGTAACCAGCTGTGCAGCAGGAAATGAATCCAGCGCTCTTTGTGGAAAGGAAGAGAAGAGGAGGAGGGAAGCTGGGCTGGAGCTCATGAAGGTAGACACCGACACTCCAGACAACATATATGGTGAACATATTGGTCCTGAGGCTACTTGAGCTCTAATTTGAACAAACTACAATGACTGTATTATTAAGAAATAGAAAATACCAACAGACAAAAAACAAGCATAAGGACCTTGAATCACTATTGCATTTTCTCATTAAAAAAAATAATAATAAGGCCTGGACTGGACAACTTGAGTACTGAATTCCACCAAACATTTAAAGAACTAATGCCAATTCTTCTCAAACTCTTCCCAAAAAATCCAATTAAAGAAAATACTTCCAAACTCATTTTAGGATGACAGCATTATCCTGATACCAAAGCCAGATAAAGACAGTAACAGAGGTGGGTTCGAAAATGGCAGAGTAAAGGTAACCCCTCAGATTCCTGCTCACAGAGAAGGAGACATAGATATTGGTCTCCTATACATGAGTGGATCTCTCTCCCACAAGAATAGCATTGTGAATTGGCAGAGGTTCAGTGTGGGACTCTTAAAAATGGAAAAAACAAGGTGAACGGGAGATAAGATCACGTTCTCTAGAGAGTGCAAAACAAACAATAGGGCATAGAGTGCGGGAGGGCTCTGGACCCCCAGGCCAGGGGGTGAAGTGGGATCAGACCCACAGGAGAAATTCTTGCTTCCCCATTGACCTCCACACCCACCCAGCCAGGGACCTGCCTGAAGTTGGTGCAAAATTGAGTCAGGATTAGTGGGTGTGGTAGAGAGTGGTCATTAGTGAAAAGCACCGTGAACCCCTCGGAGCTCCATGCTAGGACAGCACCAAGTGGAGAGGAAACCGATCTGAGCTGATAGGGGAGATGTCTTGCCTGTGGTAACCAGTGGGACCAGTCCTACAGAGCTGTTCACTAAGTCAAGTACTCTAAGCTGGAACCACCTCGGGTGAATAGGCCTGCCCAGGGTGGGTCAGTAAGAGCGAGGGCTATGGCTGAACAGGTGTAAGTTGGTGGGAAGGCGGCATAGAGGAGGCAATGGGGCATCCTGATGACCCAGCTCCCCAATCCGGCACCTGCCACCTCCTGAACTGTCGCCCCCAGTGCTGGTACTCTGTGAGTGGGCAGGCGGTCGCCATTGTGGAGGTCCACAGCCCAGCCGCCGTGGTGTGATGCGGTGTGGCGAGCTGACCCCCTCCCCCAGCCCAGAGACTCTCCTGACAAATTCCGCCCTTACACAATCTATGATCAACTAACCAGACCTGTCTTGATCTACGAACTCTGAACTCTAGTACTAAGGAGGATAACGCCAAGGGGAGTTACAGCCACTGGGGCACTGGGGTGCAGGGCAGACTGGGGTGCTACCTCCTGCCCCTAGTCTGCATCTTTCACGCGGAAAGGGGTAGGTTCCACCCCTGGAGGTAGGGTGGGACAAGAAAAGCCACTTTCCCCCTGATCTAGGGTGAATCCGCTGGGACTTGGCACAGATCAATAAGCTGACAGCCTAATGACTTTGCTATCGAGACCGGTTTAGGTCACCCAGTTGTTCAAAATGCTGGGGCTGGATCTCCTCCCCCAGTCAGCTGCCAACAGTCAGGGCCGTGGTCAAGGAATAAATCCCCAGCCAGTAGCCACAATAGACTCCACAAGTAACCCCTCCCATCAGGGGTAGCCTCCCAAGTGTGGTGGAAGGGATCCCCCCAGTGGCAGATCAGGAAACCATAGAAGGGAGGACGCCCAGTTTGTCTCCTTCATATACCACCCACAGAAATAGTGTATACACAGTCTGTTATGTATCATACAAAAAAACAACAGATGATCCATATGGGGAGGGCTCAGCAAAAGAATTCTGGAACTATGAAGAATCAAACCGAAAGCACTCCCCCAAAGAGATACACCAGCTCTCAAGCAATGGATATTAACAAAACCCAAAACACTAAAATGACAGAAGAATTTCAAAATTAGATTGTAAGAAAGCTCAATGATATACAAGAAAAATGTATAACCAACACAAAGAAACCACAAAAAATCCAGGACTTGGAAGAAAAATTCACTAAGGAAATAGAGATCTTAAAGAAAAATCAATCTGATCTCCTGGAAATGAAGAATTTATTCAGAGAACTACAAAACACAGTGGAATGCCTCAAAAATAGGGTGGACCAAACAGAAGAAAGAATCTCAGAGATTGAAAATAATACCTTCAAATCAAATAAGTTAATCATGGAGATAGAGCAGAAAAATAAGAGACATGAGCAAAGCTTACAAGAATTGTGGGACTATATGAAGAAATATAACCTGAGGCTGTTATGGATTCTGGAAGGGGAGGAAGAAAAAAATGCAAGGGTTGGATAAGCTATTTGAAATCATAGTTGAGGAAAATTTCCCAGGTCTTGTCAAAAAGCTAGATTGCAAGTACAAGAAGCTCAAAGGACCCCTGGGAGATACAATGCAAACAGGAAAATACCACAACATGTAGTCATCAGACTGACCAAAATATCAACAAAAGAGACCCTTCTACAAGCTGTAAGGTGAAAGAAGCAAGTTACATACAAAGGAAAGCCGATTTGAGTAATACCAGACTTCTCAACTGAAACCTTAAAAGCAAGGAGAGACTGGGGCCCCATTTTCACTCTTCTGAAGCAGAATAATGCCCAGCCTAGAATCTTGTACCCTGCAAAACTAAGTTTTATGTATGAAGGAGAAATAAAGACATTCTTAGATAAGCAAAGACTGAGGGAATTCACCAAGTCAAGACTAGCCCTACAAGAAGTACTCAAAACAGTGTTACACAGGGATCAGCATAATAAATACTCATGAATGTAAAAAAACTCAAAAGGCCAGATATCACAATGGCTAAAGAGAGAAAACAAAGCAACAACATCCAACCCAACAGAATGAATAGTAATATGCCCTACCTATCAGTTCTCTCAATAAATGTGAACGGCTTAAACTCCCCACTCAAGAGACATAGGCTGACTGAATGGATAAAAAATACTAGTCAAATATCTTCTGTCTTCAGGAAACACACTTAACCTGCAAAGATGCATATAGACTAAAAGTAATGGGGTGGAGATCAGTATTTCAAGCAAACAGAAGCCAAAAGAAGGCTGGTGTGGCAGTTCTGATTTCAGATAACTTAGTTTTTAAATCAACAAAAGTAGTGAAAGATAAAGAGGGTCATTATATAATGGTGGAGGGTACAGTTCAACAAGAAGACATGACAATTTTAAATATATATGCACCCCACATAGGTGCACCCAGATTCATAAAGCAAACCTTACTGGATCTAAGCATATTGATAAACAGCAACCCTATAATAGCTGGAAATTTCAACACCCACTGACTGCACAGGACAGATCCTCCAAACAGAAAATTAATAAAGAAATAATGGACTTAAAACCCTAGAACAATTGGGCCTGACTGACATTTACAGGACATTCTACCCAAAATCCACTGAATATGTGTTCTTCTCATCAGTTCGTGGGACATTCTCTAAGATTGACCATATCCTAGGACACAAAGCATGTCTCAAAAAATTAAAAAAAATATAAATCATACCATGTATCTTCTCATATCACAGTGGAATAAAAGTAGAAATCACCCCTACCAGAAACTCACATTTCTACACAAAAATGTGGAAATTAAACAACCTTCTGCTAAACGATTACTTCATAAATGAGGAAATCAAGATGGAAATAAAAAAATTCTTTGAACTTAATGACAATGGAGAGACAAGTTATTAAATCCTCTGGGACACAGCTAAAGCAGTCCTGAGAGGAAAATTTATTTCCATAAATGCCTATATCCAAAAGTCAGAAAGATCACAAATAGACAATCTAATGAATTGACTCAAAGAGCTGGAAAAAGAAGGACAGACCAACCCCAAACCCAGCAGAAGAAGTGAAATTAACAAGATCAAATCAGAACTAAACAAAATTGACAACAGGGAAACTACACAGAAGATTAAAAAAACAAAAAGTTGGTTCTTTGAAAAAATAAACAAAATTGACACACCTTTGACTAGACTAATGAAAAGCAGAAAAGAGAAATCTCCATCAGGAACAAAAAAGGAAATATCACAAAGGATCCCATGGAGATACAAGATACAATCTACGAATACTGCAAAAACCTTTATGCACACAAAATGGAAAATGAAGAGGAAATGGACATTTCTAGAAACTCGCAGCCTCCCTAGGCTCAACCAAGAAGAAATAGAATTCCTGAACAGACCAATATCAAGAGCTGAAATAGAAACAGCAATTAAAAACCTTCCTAAAAAGAAAAGTCCTGGCCCAGATGGTTTCACACTGGAATTTTATCACACTTACAAAGAAGAACTGGTGCCAATCAGGCAGAAATTATTCCTCAACATTGAGAAGGATGGAATCCTTCCAGAGTCATTTTACCAAGCAAACATCACTTTGATCCCCAAAGCAGGAAAGGATGCAACAAAGAAAGAAAACTACAGACCAATATCACTTAAGAATATAGATGAGAAAATTCTCAACAAAATCCTAGCTAACCAAATCCAGAACTTATCAAGAATATAATCCATCATGACCAAGTTGGCTTCATCCCAGGGATGCAGGGATGGTTCAGTATATGCAAATCTATAAATGTAATTCATCACATAAACAGAAGCAAAAACAAAGACCATATGATCCTTTCAATAGATGCAGAAAAAGCATTTGACAAAACTCAACACCCTTTCATGATAAAAACACTTAATAAAATAGGCATAGAAGGGGCATACCTAAAAACAATAAGCCATATATGACATACCCACAGCCAACATCATACTGAATGGGGAAAAATTGAAATCATTCCCACTTAGAACTGGAACCAAGCAAGGTTGTCCACTATCTAAACTTCTATTGAACATAGTGCTGGAAGTCCTGGCTATAGCAATCAGACATGACAGAGGAATTAAAGGTATCCAAATGGGGGCAGAAGATATCAAACTTTCACTGTTTGGTGATGATATGATATTATATTTAGAAAATCCCAAGGATTCAACCAAGAGACTCCTGGAATTGATAAATGAATTTAGTAAAGTCCCAAGATACAAAATCAATACACACAAATCAGAGGCATTCCTTTACACCAATAACAGTCAATCTGAGAATCAAATCAAAGACTGAATACCCTTCACAATGGCAACAAAGAAAATAAAGTACCTAGGAATATACTTAACTAAGGAGGTAAAAGACCTCTACAGGGAGAACTATGAAACACTGAGGAAGGAAATAGCAGAGGATGTAAACTGATGGAAATCCATTCCATGCTCGTGGGTGGGCAGACTCAACATTGTTAAAATGCCTATACTACCCAAACTGATATACAGATTCAATCCAATCCCTATTAAAATACCAACATAATTTTTCACAGATGTAGAAAAAATAATTTTACACTTCGTTTGGAACCAGAGAAGACTCTGTATATCAAAAGCAATTCTAGGCAATAAAAACAAAATAGGAGGTATCAATATGCCAGATTTTAAACCATACTACAAAGCTGTAGTAATTAAATCAGTTTGGTATTGGCACAAAAATAGGGACGTTGACCAGTGGAACAGAACTGAGAACCCTGATATAAAACCATCCTCATATAGCCATCTAATCTTCGACAAAGCAGACAAAAACATTCACTGGGGAAAAGAATCCTTATTCAATAAACGGTGCTGGGAAAACTGGATAGCTACATGTAGAAGGCTGAAGCAGGATCCACACCTTTCACCTCTCACAAAAATCAACTCGTGCTGCATAACAGACTTTAATCTAAAGTATAAAACTATTAGAATTCTAGAGGAAAACATTGGAAACACTCTCCTAGACATTGGCTTGGGCAAAGGATTTATGAAGAAGACCCCAAAGGCAATCACAGCAGCAACAAAAATAAATAAATGGGATGATCAAACTAAAAAGCTTCTGCACAGCAAAAGAAATAGTCATGAGAGCAAAAAGATAACCTACAGAATGGGAGAAAATTTTTGCATCCTACACATCTGATAAGGGGCTGATAACTAGGATCTACTTAGAACTCACAAAAATCAGCAAGAAAAAAATCAAAACAACCCTATCAAAAAGTGGGCAAAGGACATGAACAGAAGCTTTTCAAAAGAAGACAGAATAGTGGCTAACAATCATATGAAAAAATGTTCAACATCTCTAATCATCAGGGAAATGCAAATCAAAACCACAATGAGATATCAATACTCTCCAGTAAGAATGGCCTTTATAAAAATGTCCCCAAACAATAAATGTTGGCATGGATGCAGAGAGATAGGAACACTCCTACACTGCTGGTGGGACTGCAAACTAGTTCAACCTCTGTGGAAAGCCATATGGATATACCTTAAAGCAATACAAGTAGATCTACCATTTGATCCAGCAATCCCATTACTGGGCATCTACCCAAAAGAACAAAGGACAATCTACAATAATGACACCTGCTCTTGAATGTTTGTAGCAGTACAATTCACAATTGCAAAGCTGTGGAAACAGCTCAAGTGCCCATCAATTCATGAGTGGATTAATAAAATGTGGTATATGTATACCATGGAGTATCCACCTTTCAGGTGCCTTCCTTGCTGGTGCTGGGAGGGCAAGCCACCACCACTCCATAGCTTGGAAATGCTGCAGAGGGTTGCTCTGAGACCTCCCTGCTTCCATAGCCTGGCTGAATGGGTCGGGATTCTGGAAGAGGGAAACCAGAGAGAAATCTATCTGCTCCTCCAACACCGTCCCCGGTCTTCCCATTCCTGTGGCTTGACTTGGACTCTGTGTTTAAAGGGGCGGAAAGGGGAGAGTGGTGGATTTTGTGGCTGTATAGCCAGATTGAACTTGGGCGGTCTCCCGCTGCATACAACTGCCTGCGCTCTGTGCCCAGACAGAAGAGCCCATCTTGGCAAGGCGGAGTTGAAAAGGAGGCTGCTTTTCCAGATATGACCTGAGGAGACATTATCACCCACACCCTCCTATGACTTGGGTCTGGTTGCTTCACGCCAAAGGGTCTGACTCTGCCCCTGGGCAGAGTTGAGAAAGAGGCTGCTCAACTCAAAACCCACGTCGCAAGACTGTTACCTCTGCTTTGCTTCCACCTCCCTGCTGGTGCTGGCCACTGAAAGGCAGCTCTAACAGCCTATCAGGACAGCCTATCAAGCTGAGTCCCATCTTTACCTCTTTACTGTGGCCTGATAGCTGGTGCCTCCAGCCAAAGGGGAAGCCCCATTTCTGGGAATTGCAGAGGCGGGAGGGAATCTGCTGTCTGGGCTGAGATCTGCCTGGGTTGAAGAAGACCCTTGGTGGTGACCAGGCCACTGGGGTTTCATGCAGAAGGGACTGACCTCACCCTGGCAGGGGCTAAGCAATGTGGCAGGTCTCTTTCTGGTCTGGGACTCTCAGAGGCCTCAGGTAGGGCTTCCCCAACAGCCCTGAGATTTAGGCCACATACCAACTTGATAAACCCCTCCCTTGGAAGGGTAGGGGAATGAAAGTACCCACGTCTTGGTTAGGTAGCTCTAGGAAGTGCCTTTTCCTTAGGCCTCTGAGTTATCTTCCCCTCTGACAAGGCAGACTCTACCCTTGGGGGAGGAGAAAATAAAAAAAAGACGTTTCCCAGTCTGGGACTTGCCACAGTCTCATCCATTGCCTCCCCCAACAGCCCACCAAAGCAGACTCAGCCCTGAAGTTCAGGAGAAAGGAGAAAAGTCACTTTCCCTGTATTGATAGCTTGAATATGCGGGTCATTGGAATTAAGCAAAAGGGGGCAGAGTGATGTCTACATACAGCTGGTGGGTTTTGGTTATCTGATAAGTTCGGAACACAAGGGCTTGCCTTTGGCACCCAGATTGTTGCCAACTTATTGGCTTGTGGTTCGGGAAGGAAAATCGTGACCATAGTCCTTAGCATCTGCACCAATTGAATCCCCCCACCAGGTGCTCCTCCAAAAGTGTGAGGAAAGATCTCTGAATAACATATTAACAGCTCCTCCCTAACTACAGATCAAGCAACTGCTGAAGTATTCTCTCTTAGGCTCATTGATACCTGAAGCTCCTTTCACCCCTCCTAAAGTAGTAACAGGTCTCTAGGAACCCTTTGGAGTGGCAGGACATTCCTGGAAGACTGAGATACCTGCATATCCTATGTGGAAGCTTAGAGAGCAATACTAAGGACTTGGAATACCTTGATAATCGACTCCTTCTCACAAAGCACAAGTAACAAAAGAGAGAGTAAACTCAGAGCCTATCATAGTGCTTCCGACTTCAACTTAGGGGTTGATAGCAGACTCACTCTCACAAGAGTTGTTATCTAACCCCTGAGTCTCTATACAAGGGGCCCAAACCCACTAAACTCAGTAGACAGAAGGTGAAGACATTAGGTCAAAGATAACCCAAAAGACTCAAACTCCACTAAGACAATACAGGTTCAGAGCACATATCCCCAGCTCCCCCAAATATCATTCCTTTGGAATCCCAGAATTTAGCTCATAATCCAGTCCCAACACCTCTGGTCCTTGATGAATCACCTAGATGAGAAAGAACCAGTGAAAGATCACAGGAAACATGAAGGAGCAGAGAGAAAAGTCACCTCCAAAAGAAAATACTCAATCTCCATCAACCGACACCAACTTACATGCTATGATTAAACTGACGGAGGAAGAATTCCGAATATGGATTATTAGAAAACTCAATGGAATTGAAGAGAAAATAAAATCCCAACATAGAGAGAAACCACAAGAACAATTCAGGAAATGAATGAAAAATTCTCCAAAGAAATTGAAATAATACAGAAAAACCAATCAAAAATCCTGCCCTGCAGGAAGTACTTAGACCTGCATTATACACTGAACAGTGCAATTGACACTGACCAAGGTAAAATCAATCAAGAGTTAAAATCCAGAACCTGGATTCCACAATGGCTCCAGAGGTAAAACAAAACACTAAGAATTTATCCTACATTATGAACAGAAATCTACTCCAAATATCAATTATGTCAATAAATGTGAATGGCTTGAATTGTCCACTGAAGAAACATAGACTGGCTGAGTGGATAAAAAAATCATAAGCCATGTTTCTGCTGTCTTCAGGAAATGCATCTTACTCAAAAAGATGCTTTCGGTAGTATTCCATAGTATCATGTACCACATTATATTAATCCGCTTATGGACTGAAGGACTCTTGTGTTGCTTCCACTTCTTTGCAATTGTGAATTGTGCTGCCATAAACATCCAAGTGCAAATGTCTTCAATATAGGCTTGGGCGAGGCAAAATTATTGTAAACAAAATGTTTGTATCCCCATAATATCCTGGAAAAAAAAGACAATTTAAGACTCAAGGTCAGGGGTTGGAAAACAAGCTTTCATATTTTCTCTTTTAAAAAGCTTCTGTTAATGTGTTTTACCCACTTATTAATAGAGTTGTTTGCAGTCTCCTTGCTATTTCATTAGAAATCATTGTAAATACAGGTTATTAGCCCTTTATTAGAAGTTGCAAATAATTTATCCTATTCTATATGTTCTCTATTTGCTCTGATAATTGTTTCTTTATCTCTGCAGAAGCATTTTAGTTTAGTCAAATGCCACTCATTAATTTTTGTTGTTGCCATGATTTCCATCAGGGTCTTACTCATAGATTCTTTGCCTAGGCCAATATCTAGAAGAGTTTATCCTATATTTTCCTCCAGAATTCTTATTTCATGATTTAGATTGAATTAATTTTTGTCAACAATATGTAAGTTATAATGTGCCATGTAATCAGTGGTTGCTGTGTTAGGTGTGAATCCGAGGATGTGCTTTGGGGAGTTATTCCAGTTGACAAAAACAAATGTCAAAAACCCAATAATATTTGGTGGAGGAAACTTTCCAGTCAATGGGCACCGAAACCATTGCACCTCAGTCAGCTGCAGACAGGAGCACAGTTTCACTGGAAATATTAAACAGGTGGGCCAAAGAAGAATCACATCTGCTTTTCTATGAGACTGTCTGAGAAAGTTAGCCAAAGAATGAGCATAGAAATGGCTGGGAAATCCTCCCAATACAGTTTTTCTCCCCTACCCAAATGCGCCTGCTCATCCTCTCATCAAACAGGTGCACTGTCGGGAGTGTTTCAGGAGGAAATCATTAGCCACCCAACTCACAGTCCTGATGTGGCTCCCTCCAAATTCTTTGTGTATCCTAATCTTAAAAACTCTGTAAAGGAAACCCATTTTGTACAGTCAATAATGTAGAAAAACGGCATTGACATGGCTAAATTCCCAATATCTCAGTTTTTACAGGAGGACTAAATATCTCATCTCATATCATTGCTCATAAAGGTTTCTTGCCATTGATGGAGGATAAGTTGAAATACAGTTTGTATTCTTTATTTTTATATTTACTTTCATTTATCCATGAATTTATGAAGTCCTCTTTTCTCCTCATGAGCACATGGAAAATATATAGAATCAACCATATATTAGAGCAACAATAAAGTCTCTAAAATTTTTAAAACTCAAAATCAAATTGAATGTTTTCTGATCACAACATAATACAACTAAAAATCTGCAACAATAGAAATATTGAAAAGTGTATAAATGCAGGAAATTTGAACAACATGCTCCAAAAGAAACAATGAGCCAATGTGGACATTAAGAGATAATTTCAAAATGTATTGAAACAAATGAAAATGGATGCACAACATACCAAAACCTGAGATACATCAAACTAAGTGTTAAAAGAGTAATTTATACCGATAAACACCTATATCAATGATGTATAAATATTTCAAATAAAAGAAAATTTCATTTATTATGGCATAAAAATGTGGAAGACATGGAAGTAAAATTAAACAAATGTGCAAGCACTCTACAAGGATGACTATAGAATATTCCTGAGAAAATGAAAGGTGACAACAATATCTGGAGAACTATACCATAATTATGGATATAAATACTCAATTATCTTATGATGTAAACTCTCTCTACTTGATTGAAAGAGTTGACAAAATCTCAAACATCACTCAACAGTATTGCATTGTTGTTGCTCTTCTTGTTAAAAATGGCAATCCTAGTCTACATAGACCAAAGCAGAGAATATGTGGTATATAAGGAGAGAATGAAAAAAACTATATTATTAATACCTCCTTTTTCTACCATTGGGGAAGTGAGAACCTCCCACCCTCAATAGTATGAGATGTCCAAACATGCCACACCCACCACGGGACACATGAGATTCAGAGCAGAGTATTAGGCATATGCATGCACATCCCAGAGATGGAGGACACAACACACCAACCACAAGGAGTTGCACTAGGAAGCACAGTGAACACGCAGGACCGGTAGAAGCCTAGATCAGCAGGAACATGACGGTGAGGTGGTCTCTGGTTCTGGTGGGAAGATGTGATTGGTGTGTTTGAATAGAACCTCTTGGTGACAAGGAAGAGAATCTCATAATGTTGAAAACCAGGCAGAGTATAGTTGGCCCAGCTGAGAAGGGCACTAGTTGAGTGGGGAGCCTGTACCACTGGGTGGGGACATATCTGATGAGAGCAGGGAAGATTAGTGGTAGGATATTGGGCAACTGTGAGGCTGAAAGCTATCAAGAAAGTCTCTGAAGTTTTGGAATTTAGAATATGATGAATCAACCTAAATGATTTTCATGTGCTTCAGGGCCATATTGTGATCTACTTTATAAACTTTTTATTCATAATTTCCCCTATTTTCTAGTTACTTTTTAGCCTTTTCCTGCAATTTTAAGGAATATTGGTATTTTCTCCCTTTAGACTTATACACTGCTTTCGCCTAACACCTGCCCAGGTGATCAAGAATGCACCTTCTACTAAGAAATGAAGCAAGACATCCTGGAGGTCCAAAGAGAGACACGAGAGCATGGCCATGTGGCAGGTAAAAAACAAAGGAAGTTATGATCTCCAAGCACAGTCATGTATATATTAGGGAGACAAGACATTTACAGTGACAGAGAGGCTTCATACGGGATACTTTTCAGACTAGGCAGATGGTGGGCATGAAATATCAAAAGTTGCAGGATTTAGAGTCAATAAAAAGACCTGAGTCCAAATATATGTTGAGTCTCTGAATGGACAGGCTGTGAGTGTCAGCATAGATTAGAAAAGTCAGAGAATATTATGGGATTTGTCCCACTAGAAATACAGAACAGGGAGCTCTACATACACTATTTTGTGACTAGTCAACCCTGAGAACAACATTGATTCTGAACTTAGTTTATCCCACAGGGAACACAGAAAACTTTCTCTGTCTTCTGTTCAGAAGCTCATTAGGGCATTCTTACTAATTGCCAGAAGTTGTCCTTTGTTACCAGAAGTGGCCAAGAGTGATTTGCACTGGGAATAAATTTAGCTCTTCAAGAAAGTTTCTCCAAGGTCTCCCAGCAGACAATGTCACTGACACTACAGATGACATGATAATGGGATCTCTGTGGAGACATCAGGTCCAGGATCCCTGTCCCTATAACTGTGGACTCAAGGACCCCAGGATAATCCTGAATGACACTTCTCTGCACACAGCGCTGCAGCCAAGACCATCCAGGTGAGTGCTTCACTGTGTTCAGTCTCAGGGAAATAGACAAGACAGAGTGTCATCCAATAGGAGAGGAGCACAGAGCTGCAATTGTGTAGTGACCTTGTTCAGAGCAGGTGCTAATCCTTCTTCTCTGAGCATCCCCACTTATGCTGTGTCTGGACAGATGGAGGGTGGTCATTTATCATGGAGTGTCTCATGGTGACAACATTTTGAGGATCACTGTGTCCTAGAGACCCTGACAATGAGAGAAAGAAGGACAGGGCCTCTTTGCAGTCTGAACCAAGGTGGATGACAAGAGCCACTGAGCTCCTCAACCACCTACACAAGAGTCTGCTCATATTCTCAGACCTAATAAATACAGGCTTTGGTGTGAATACGACTGAAAAGTTAAAATGCAGAGTTGTTGTTAGAAATTACATATCATACAGGTAAAATTAGAGCTACTGACATACACAACTATTTACAAAGAGAAATAGACAGAAATACTCTATGGGAC
>VBSM01001793.1:2182723-2202594 GCA_008086735.1 Cheirogaleus medius | reverse complement strand
CACAAGCACAGATACACAAAGACACATACACACATGTACATTCCTGTGTATTTATCAGTGTGTTTCTGTGTGTATATACCATGAGATAGTCACAATCTTTCCAGTTCAAAACAACGTTTGGGGGATGGTCACGCTTGAAGCTCTGACTTGAGGAGATGGGGGGGGCATGGGCAATATACGTAACCTTAACATTTGTACCCCCATAATATGCTGAAATAAAAAAAAGAAATAAAAATGAAACCAACCTCTAGAATTCATTCTAGCCTTTCCCTGTTCCATGTTTATAAATTCCTCTCCATAGTGTGAAACCTGGGCTATATTCCCCTCGATATGTTTGCTTATTTGTTCTAATCATTTACTTGCATGCTGAAGGATCTCAGTCTCATAACCACATTCCCACACTGACTGTAGCCTCTGCCTCCACCTCCTCATGCCCCCAAAATTCCAGGTACTCAGACACTCAAGCACTCATGGGCTTCTTGCTGTTGTTCCTCCACATGGCTCCACCTCCTCTCACCTGCACCCTTGGGTGACTCACACACCTGCTCTTCCCTCTCCTCTCTCACTGCGCCGGGTTCAGGGGTGCTCCAGTCCCACTATCCATGTGCCCCTGAAGCTGTGCCTACTCCTCCATGGCGACGGGGGAGAGAAGGGTATCTGGACACAGAGAGGAAGAGAGGACAGAGAGGAAGATGAGAAGTCGCCCTGATCCCTGAAGTTATCACTGCATGTAAATTCAGAGGTAACCCTTTCTTTCTCTCCTGTGACTTGTTCAAGGTTGCACAGCTAGAGCCACAGAGACAGAATTTTTTTTTTTTAAATGGATGGGTCTGGTAGCAACTAGTAAAGGCAGAAGGCATGATGGAATGGGGATATCATCCTTTGGCAAACACCACAAAAAATAAAATTGTTTTATCCAGTTTTGTTCATTTCTCTGGTATTTTCACTGGGTTAAATCCAGAAGGATCCACTCTACTTCAGCCCCCAAATTTGCATTAGAGGAGAGTTCATGTTAGTCCTGACATCTGGCCACCAGGCATCAGCTGGTGAAAAAACACTCTGAACTTTCTTTGCTCCACTCTGTGTCCTCTACTTCACTTCTCCACTGAACCACCCATGGGCAGGTCCTAGGTCTGCAGCATTTTCACTTGATTGTGACAGCAGGATATCTGTTTGTTCAGTTCAAAATTTTCCTGGAACCAAAAGCTTTGAAAATTTTCATGGCTGATGCCTGATTCTTGCAGTTTTGTACTTGAGAGTTCCTGGGAATTTAAGCTGCAGTGCAAAAGTTACAGGAAAATTTACACTGAGTGATCAAAGTCAAATTTACACTGACTCAGATAATGAAGACATGTGACTAACAGTAAGTGCTGTCTCTAAGAGTAACCAGCACATAGCAGGAAATTCTTCCAGTGCACTGCGTGGAAGGCAAGAGAAGAGGAGGAGGGGAGCTGGGCCAGGGCTCATGGAGGTGGATGCTGACCCTAAAGACACTGTAGATGGTGAACATAGAGTTCCTGAGGCTACTTAATCTTGGGTTTGAAGTCATCATCATTCCTTCTCCCTCCAGGCTCTACTCTTACCTTCCACATTGCTATCCTCATGTATAATGTTCTTACCTGACAGCCAGGTACTTTTGAGTTGGTTTTGGGTCACTTATTGATCCTTATTTCACAAAGCCTGAACTTTATCACAATAGAATAAACTCAAACGTTTACTTCAGATCTTATAATATTCTTAGAGATTCAGGTTCCAAGAATAATCAAAAGCAGCTATTCTAGGAATTCCACATTATTTAAGAAGATTTTTTATGTTCTGGCACCATGGTGGACCCTGGTTTACATAATCATGTACAACTACAGAAGCAGTGTGATATATGTTAAATTATTTAAAGATGCACATTCAGTAAAGTCAGCAGACACTGTGTCCCAGATACATGGAGGGGCTCAAAGTAGAGTGTTGACTTTGACATCTGTTCCCACTGTAACCTTGAACGAAGCCCTGCATCAGAGAATGTCAGCTCCAGCCATCAGGGTCTTGGGTTCCATAACAGACCTGCAGGGACAGGAGGTGGAGACCTTGGCTCCTGCTACGTTAAATGTTGAAGGCCAGGTTCCTTCAAGCATTGAAGACTCTTAGGTACTGAAAGACCAGTGAGAATGGGCAATAAGAACTTCACCACTGTTCTCAGATGCTCTGGCCAAAGTTCCAACTGCAAAAAATACTGTAAGTAACTTATATCAAGGATCAGCCCCTCATTTGTTCTGAGAAACTCAATATGCTCTTCTCTAATCCTTAACAGAGGAATTCCTAACCCAAGAAATAAGAAGATATGCAAATCAAGGCAGAAGAATATTTTAGGATTCCTACTAGAAGCAAATTAAACCAACTGTGCTTGGTCTTCTCCACACCTGAGGCCATGTGGTGTTTCCAAACAGAACATAAACCTGGTTACTATTGGCTCAAAATAAATATATATAGAAAATATGTTGGGGATCAATCTTCCATGAGCAAGTACATGAACCTGCAAACAGGAGAATAGGTCATCTCAAAATGATAAGGGCATTTTTAAACATATACCAAATTTTAATAAACCAGTCATGAATTGACAGGCACTTGGGTTGTTTCCATGTTCTTGCAATAGTGAATTATGCTGCATAAACATTTGGGTGCAGATGTCTTTATAATAGAATGTCTTATGCTCTTTTGGGTGGATGCCTAATAATGCTATTGCTGGGTCGAATGGTATTTCTATTTTTAGCTGTTTGAGGTATCTCCAAATTCTTTTCCACAAAGGTTGCACTAATCTGCAGTTCCACCAACAGTGTAAGAGTGTTCCTGTCTCTCCACATCCTCACCAGGATTTATTGTTTTGGGATTTCTTGATACAGGCCAATCTCTCTGGGGTTAGGTGATATCTCATTGGGTTTTGATTTGCATTTCTCTAATGATTAGAGATGTTGAGCATTTAAAAAATATGTTTGCAGGCCATTATTCTGTCTTCTTTGGAAGAGTTTCTGTTCATTTCTGTTGCCCATTTCTTGATGGGGTTGTTTGATTTTTTTCTTGTTAATTCTTTTGAGTTCTAGATAGATTCTTGTTATCAGACCTTTATCGGAAGTGTAGAGAGAAAATATTTTCTCCCATTCTGTAGGTTGTCTATTTGCTCTAATGATAGTTTCCTTGGCTGAGCAGAAGCTTTTTACTTTGATCAGATCCCATTTAGTATATATTTACAATGGAATATTACTCAATTCTAAGAAACAACAGTGAGCTAGCTCCGCTTATATTATCCTGGATTGAGCTTAAGCCCATTATCCAAAGTGAGGTGACACAAGATCAGAAAAATGGGCTCCACATGTACTCACCATCAAATTGATACTGTCCGATTATCACTATGGTGTTTAAAGGGGATGGTGTTCACCAGGGATTCAGGGGTTGGGGGGGTAGACCCACATCGGAGGGATGTGGCGAACAGTGTGGATGGGAAGGGCATACCTCTAATCCTTGCTAGGGAAAGGCAAAGATATAAAATGTAACCAAAATGTTAAAAAAAAAACATTTATCAGGCATTGAGCAGGTAGGAGGGGGAGGAGGACATGGCTATATATACACATAATGAGTGCGCTCTGCACTGTCTGGGGGATGGACACGCTTGAAGCTCTGACTCAAGGGGAAGGGGAGGCAAGAGCAATGTACGTAACCTTAACATTTGTACCCCCGTATTATGCTGGAATAAAACAAATGATAAGGACATTTTTAAAGGATTTGCAAAAGAAATTAAACACTAAAATAATGAAATATAAAATGAAGATTTTATATATATATGTACATGTATGTATATGTGTATGTATGTACATATGTGTCTGTGTGTATGAGTTCATTGTAGCTCCCAATCAGTGGATAAATGCATTTTGAAAGGATTTGTAATAAAATGTGGGTCACAATTTATGGGATGTTTTTCAATTTCCCTTCACGACACAAAAGGTATTGAGAGCTGGGAATGTGCCTGAGCTTTGAATGTGAAATGATCATATTATACAGTAACTGGCAAATGTTTACTGTGCATAGGATTAAATGGAAAACAATTTGATTTAATTATCCAGATGTAATCAAATCCCCTCCCACCTTAACCCCAATTTCCCAATTTTGCATTCTCACTCTTCAAACCCTGTTCACCAATGACTCATTCAGTCCCATTGGGAACGTGTCTGTACATTTTGTAAAAGCAGAAATGAATCTCATTTTATATATGCTGTCATGAGTGAGAAATAGAAAGATTATCATGATATCATTTATCTTTTATTATGGATACCATAACAACAACAACAACAACAAAAAGAGCAAATAGGACTTTAATTTGCTTACTGGGCAAGTGTTTTGAGGTTATTTTAAACAAAATTATCAATTAGAAAACTCTTATTTTCAGGAAAATACTCATGCAAAGAAGTGAGTGCGGTCTAGTGAATGTAATTTTAGCTACCACTTCAGAATAGGTCGAACTGACTTTTTTGACTAAAATGTGAGATTTCACTCAGAGTATCAGAAACCATTTAAGGTAGCCCCATATATTTTAGAAGGAAAAAGAATTTTATTACCTTATCCAATTTTTAAAATTTGAATTACTCCCAATTCCAAGTCTTATCTTTAAGACGCATAATATTCAACATCTAATCTAGAATGATAACACGGCAATATTTTGTCAATTCCGTATGAATTTTAAAGACAAATCACTCTCAAGACACAGTCATCTCCTGTCTTTGTAGTGGAAGCCCTATCCAAGTGTAAAAACCTCACTTCTGCCAGAATTAAATCACAGTCTGGTTGGATTAATGAGGAGGGTAGGATGTAAATCCGGTGGGTGGATAGACTCTCTCCAATAAAAGCCCCTTGAAGGTCTATTTCACTCCAGATCTGAGCTGTCCCTGGAAGCAGCTGGAAGCCAGGAGAGAACCTAGCAGAGGAGAGGTGCTTTCAGACTCATGGAATTTATTTTTGCTTCTCAAATTTCTATGAAGGGAAGATGTGAGACAGTGAGGTCTGGCTAATGGGGCAATTTCTTATTTGAGCAAAGATTGTCCGAGGCCAGCTCCATGCCCTGCACACTGTATGTACTTGGGTATTCTGGCTCCTCTGCTCTGGCAGCATTAAGTAAAACTTAAATTTTCAATACCCAGGTTAGTGAAATTACCATGTTTGTTCTCTTGAAAAGAACTAGAACTTGGCAGATTTTTTGAGATGGTGAATAGAATTTCAGCCACGACCTGGACTGTGGGTTTGAGGAAGAGGCTGCTTTACCCTGCCAGCACCATGCCCTTGACCTTTGTCTTGGTGAGCCCCCGGTTACACAGAATGGGGATTTTCCTGGATGTGGAGATGGGCACTATGTCTTTCTGTGATGTCAGTGATGGGTCCCATATTTTCATATTCACTAAAATTTCTGCTGCAGAGCCACTGTGCCCATTTTTCGCTCCTGCAAATGCAACTTGTTATAGTCAAGAGTACCTGAGCATCTGTCCTTTGATGGATCCCGGCATTGCCAGTCATCACGTTCATCCTGGGCAAGGCAAATAACTCTGTGAACAGAAACACATTTGTAGGAATTACCGTGTGTCCATAAACAGAGCTAAAAACTTTTCTGCTCACTTAAAAGTATAGCAAGAAAAAAATGGGCCATTTTATGAATCACGAATACAGATTAACTGTATAAATTAGGGAAAGTTTACATTTCAGGTATAAAATACTTTCATGTTGTTTTCTTTGCAACATAAATATAAACAAAATAGGTATTTTGAACTTCCACATCAATTTGCAAGTGTTTTCTTTTTTTTTTTTCTGGAAGATCAACTTGGTGTGTTGTGGAGCTTAAGAAATAAAAAATTAAAATTTCACCAAAAAGACTAATAGTTTTTCTAAATGTTGAGGAAACAAGACCTATGAAAACAGTAAAAATATATGCCAGGGTGGCAGTCTGACCTCGGTTCTTGGTGCTCTCCTGGTGGAAGAATGACCAGACACACCAAAGTGTCAAGTCCAGACTCTTATCCTCGTGCTCTGGCTCCCTGCTTGGAAAACTCACCAGCAAGGCTAGTGTGGTGGAGTAACCTCAGGCAGGAAGCAGTTTCCCACCAGCAGGTCTTTATTGTATAACAAGAGGGTCTGTCTCCATGAGTGGAGAGAAACAGACTGACAGACCAACTCACTGACTGAACCACTCTCTCTCCATCTGAATTCTCAGATTGTTTCCTTTTATTAGCCCAGTCTTGGGGCTGGCTCTCGTGGGATGGTATCAAATGATGAACAGGTGTCCTCAATTCCATCTGCATACATGAGCTCCCTCTCTGAAGGCCCACAGGGGCAGGGGGTGAAGCACAATGCAGATTCCAGCTGATGGCATAATAATTACCCCTACGTCACTCTAGGTAATTTTCTAAATCCTATTATGCCTGGGTGGGAGAATTCCCAGTTTGATAAAGCATGTCCCCCTTCCCCAGGTGTAGCAGTTTCTAGGGACAGGATTAAGAGTGGGAGAGACATCAAAATGGAGTGCCTGCCTTTATCCTTCTTCCAAGGTGGAGCAGTTGCTTGAGACAGCAACAAATGGGGAAACCGGTGTCCTGAGAACAGCCAGAGATCCTAACTTTCTATGTAACATATTATGTATGTATTCAGTTTTATCCCACAGCTGAAAAATACACATTCATTTCAAGCATACATTAAACTTTCACAGGGGTAGACATAGGCAGTTATAAGATGAAACTCATTAGCCTTAATGTTGAAAAAATACACAGCCAGTTCTTTAATCGTAACACACTTAAGTTAGAAATCAATAACAAGGCTGGGCACGATGGCTCACGCCTGTAATCCTGGCACTCTGTGAGGCTCAGGCGGAAAGATTGCCTGAGGTCAGGAGTTTGAGACCAACCTGAGCAAGAGTGAGACCCTGTCTGTGCTAAAATTAGAAAGATATTAGCTGGAGAACTAAAAAAAAGAGAAATATATATATGTAAAAAAATATATATTTATATATATATATAAATTGGCCAGGCATGGTGGCACATGACTGTAGTTAGCCCCAGCTACTTAGGAGGCTGAGGCAGGAGGATCGCTTAAGCCCAGGAGTTTGAGGTTGCTGTGAGCTAGTCTGAGGCCGGGCAGTCTAGCCCAGGCAACAGAATGAGACTCTGTCTTCAAAAAATGAAAATCTCAACATATATGAAAATTAAACAACTGTTTATAAATAAAATATATTATTAATAGATCAAAGGTTAAATTACAAGGGAAATTACAAAGTATCTTCAGTTGAATGAAAGTAGATGTAGCTAAAGCAGGAAACTTACAGTTTTCAAAACGTATAATAGGAGAAAATTACCCTAATCAATTATCTAAACTTCTACTTTAACTTAGAAAATTAAGCAATTCAAGCACAAGTAAGTAGGAAGAAGTAATAAAGACTGTAATTGGTTATGAATAAAATGTTAAAATGGACAAATATTATATAAAATTTTAAAAATTGAAAGCATTTCATAAGATCAAAGAAATCTATCTTTACTACAGGAAAGATAGTGGAAGGGAGGAATTAAAGGAGGGAGGCAGAGGAGGGGAGAGAGACCTAAGAGAGAAAAATGAGAGACGCGGGAGAGAGAAGACAGAAATTACCTGGAGTATGAGGAGTGAATTGGAGATGTGACCTCTGATTCTACAGAAGTTTAAGGATAATGAGAGAAAACAGGATAGAGCTCACAGATGCTGACAAACATCTTAAAAGGTGCAGGCTCCCATCCTCAACCAAAAATACTGCAGCCCAAAGTGTCAATATTGCTAAGATGGATCAACCATCCTTCCCTTCCATTAAAAAAAAATATGTTGCTAAGAATGAAAACTTGACTTCATGATATATTATATTCTCTTGTTATGTTCAAGATTCTCTCCTTACTTTTAGCCTTTATTCTTTTGAATAGGATAATGTCCATACATAGTAGATGAGAATTATTTTACCTCTCAGAACAGTAGGTTGATATTTTTCAGGAAAAAACCCAAAGTTTTCAGCCAATGTCTATTCAGTTAATTTTTCTGTTCCTTCCTTTCTCTCACCTCCTTCCTATACTCCAAGTATATTATAAGGCTTGATATTGATCCACAAAGAACTCTTAATTTTTATTATTTTATTTTTTAATTTTGATAAAATACACATAATATAAAATTTCCCATCTAAACTATTTTTTAGTGCACAATTTAATGGTATTAATGACATGCAAATTGTTTTACAACCAAAACTACCGTCTTTCCCCAACAACTTACTCATCTTGCAAAACTGAAACTCTTTGCCCACAAAAAAAAAAAAGCTCTTCGTTTTCTAAATTCCCCCACCCTGTTTTCAACCATCATCGTATAAACCCCTAAGCTTTACAAAAACATCCACCTTCTTCCTGACACTCTATTCTAATTCAGTCACATGCTCTAGAATTTTTTCTCAACACCCATTCATTCTGTTGTGGGTGTGCTCACTCGCTGTGGTGGGTCCCCTCACTGTGCACAGATATGGGTTCAGTCCTGCCTTTTTTCTCAGTTCCTCTCCCATGGAAACTTCATTTCAGACACAGCCCTCTTCAGGAGGCCCAGCCTTTTCCTCACATTCTCCTTGAACAGAAAAGCTTTATTTCCTTTAGAACTCATCTGTCTCTCTCTATGAAGCCTGTCGCCTTTCTGGTTGAGCCCCTGATAACATCTGTCCTGCGACAATTTACTCAGCACCCCTGTTTTTGTGCCAGTCTGTGTGACAAGCCCTGCACTGTGCTGATGTGAAACCTGCCCACTCACAGCACATGATGCCCTGACTCCGGGGTCATCCAACTTCAGCCCAAGGGATGGGATCTGTTTTGTAAATAAAGTTTTATCGGAGCACAGCCCCACCTGTTTTCATATTGTCTACGGCTGATTCCATGCTACAAGGGCCCCATTTAGAAGACAGAGATCATACATCCCTTGAGATTCAAATATTTACTGTCTGGCAGTTTAGGAAATTGTTTGGTGACCTTCTACTTCTACCTTACAACTTCTACTTTGCAGGAATAATGGTGCCTACCTCTGCCCTGTCTCAAAGCCCACAGTGCCCCTGACTGTTGAAATGACCCACGTTCCCAGCAAGTTTCCTACATGCTTTTTCCCTGATGACATGGTATTTTTTGCTGTACTTCTTTCCTATTTAGGACGTCTTTTTAAAAAATATTTATTTATTTATTTGTAATTTTTTCCCTTTTATTTCATCATATAATGGGGGTACAAATATTGTTAGGGTTACATACATTGCCCCCCCCACCCCTCCCCCCCCACATGCCAGCGCTTCAAGCGAGTCCAATCCCCAGGACGTCTTTTTGTTTTTATTGTGCTTTAGGGATAATTCTTTAAGGTTATGTTTACTCACATCATTTAGTTATTTTCTTTAGTTTGCATATTTATAATTTCATAGAGCGCTATTAAATGACTTCCTTAAAGAATTCTTTATTTCCATAAATAAGGAATTATTTGTTTATTTTGCTAAATGCAAAATAGATTTATTTATTGAGCTGAAAAATCCGTGTAGCAATTAACCCGATGTGTCAAAAGGGGATTAAATAATAAGGAAGAGGCTTATGATGTGAGTATTGCAGAATTGCTTCTGTGTTTAATGTTTGGGTTCACCATTTCAATTTTCCTCCTTCCAGTTGCATATGTAAGCCACATTCAGTATCATTAACTCCAAGAATTATGAAAGAAAACAATGTCTATTTCGGAGCATGAATGAAACAGAAATGTTAAAATTGGCACCATTGTGGATGTGGTTGGATCTCTGCTCAGTGAAAGGAAACTCCCCAGGCTCTTAGGACTGTGCTGGGCTGAGGGCACCTGGCTCATGTGGAAATGCTGGGAGGTCCCTCCAACCACCCAATGGCCTTAGCCAATGTGGGACAGATTGGGGGTGACAGGGTCTAGGCCTCTTGCTTTAAGGTAGGACACCTCTGGTGTCATTCAGACTTTGGTGTCTCCTGTGTGATTGGTTGGGATCAGGTTGGGCTTCAGCTGAAACCATCTGCTTGCTTCCATCCTTCCATGTTCCTCTTGAGAGCACACAGTGTCTCGCAATAACTACACTACATTAGAATTCACACTGCATTGTCTCTCTCATAAGTGGAATAAAAATATTGAATACATAGAAACAAGGGACAAGTGGTGGTTACCAGAGTGGGGTACAGAGAGGAAAGGAGAGGTGTATGTAGGTCAATGGGTACAAAGGTGCAGTTTTGGAGTATGAGTAAGTCTAGAGATCTAATGTGCAGCATAAGGACGCTAGTTAACAATATTGTTTTGTATGCTGGAAATTTGCTGAGAGAGTAGATTTTAGGTGCTCCTTCCATGGAGGCACACACACACACACACACACACACACACAGACTTGAGCCTAAGTGTATAAGGTGATGGATAGGATAATTAGCTGGACTATAATCATCATTGGGCTGTGTACATGTATGTCAAATATCATGTTGAACACCTTCAATATATAGTTTTAAAAAATTAAAACATAAAATGTTTTGTAAAAGAATTCTCCTTGGGAATTCTCACTTCCCCTGATCCTGGGTCTTCAGAGAAGGTTCTGAGGGATGGGTGAAGAGCGGATCCCTCAATTAGGCTATGAATCGGCCCAGGAGTAGAGGTAGGGAATGTTACAGCACTCATTCATTAAGCGCTTTCTGTTTGCCAGGCACTTTCTCTGATTGTTATGTGCATCTGTGAGGATTATATTATTGAGAAGGAAATAGACTCAAGAAGGTGATTATTATGACAAGTGTTAGAGGAGCCGAGCTGGAAACAGGCATCTTGCTGTGGAGCAAGGACTCAGGATATTTTAGGGATTCTGCTGCTCTCTGTCCTCGGCATGCAGAGTCCTAAGAGGGACTGGGTGAAGCCCTGACCTGGGTCCAGGCCTGGGGAGGTGGGCACCACGCCCCATGTCCAGGAGTGGCTGGTTCCAGATGTCATAAAAGCCTGGCCGGGCAGGCTTCAGGTGGACAGGCGGATGAACCTCTGAAAGTTGTATGGGGCAACTACAGCTCAACAACAGCAACAAAAGCAACACACACACATACAAAACAACCAGATTAATGTATGGGTGAAGAACTTGAATAAACATTTTTCCAAAGCAGATATGCAAATGTCTATTAAGTTCATAAAAAATGCTCAACATCACTAAATGCACATGAAAACCACAATAAGAAACTCCTTTACCTCACACCCATTGGAATGGCTTCTATGAAAAGAAAAGAAAAGAAAAGAAACAACTAAAATAACAAATGTTGTCATAGATGTGGAAACACTGGACCTTTCTTGCACTGTTGAGGGGAATGTAAAATGGTGCAACTGCTGTGAAAATCAACAGGGCAGTTTATAAAAGAATTAAAAGTGTAATTCCTGTATGATTTATCTATTTGACTTCTGAGTATACACAGAACATAACTGAAAGCAGAGTTTCAAAGGGATATTTACACAACTGTATTCATAACAGCATTATTATTTTTAATAGCCAAAGTATAGGAGCAACTGAATCAACGATGAATGGAAAAGCAAAATGTGCTATACACATACAATGGAATATTATTCAATTTGATAAAGGAAGAAAATCCTGATACATGCTACAACAACGATGGCTCTTTTTAAATACTATTTTTATTTGACAAATCATAATTATATACATTTACATAGCACAATGAGCTGTTTTGATATAGTACACAATGTGGAATGACTGAGTTAAGCTAATTAACATATGCATCACCTCACTTATCACTTCCATGGCAAGGAATTTGGAATTTATTGTCTTAGTTATTTTGAAATATGCATTATTATTGAATGTAGTCACACTGCTGTTCAATTGATCTCAAGACTAACTTCTCCTAGGTGAAACTTTGCACCCTTGGGCCAGCAACTCCCCATTCCCTCCCTGCTCCACCCCTCAGCTCCTGGTAACCATCATTTTATTCTCTACTTATAAGAAATGATCTTTTTTAGACTTCAATTTAACTGAGATCGTAGAGTATTTGTTTCTCTGTGCCTGGCTTTTGTCACTTAGCATAGTGTCCTTCAAGTTCATCCACATTGTTTCAAATGTGAGAAGTTCCTGTTCCTAAAAGCTTAATAGTATTTTATTGTATTATATGTTACATTTCTTTATTTCAGGATATTTTGGGGGTGCAAATGCTTTGATAACATAAATTGCCTTTGCAACCACTGATTGTGAGCTGCAAGCGTGCCCATTCCCCAGACAGCACACACTGCACTTATTAGGTGTGAATTTACCCATTCCTTCCTCCCTTCTCCCACTTGCCTGACACCCAATGAATGTCACTTCTGTATGTGCACATAAGTGTTGATCGAGTAGTACCAATTTGGTGGTGAGTACATGTGGTGCTTCTTTCTCCATTCTTGTGATATTCACTTAGAAGTATAGACCACAGCTCCATCCAGGATAATAAAAGATGTAGTTCACCATATTTTATATGGCTGAGTAGAAGTCCATGGTGTACATATACCACATTTTATCACTCCATCATGTATTGATAGGCACTTGTGTTGTTTTCACACCTTTGTGATTGTGAATTGTGCTGCTGTTACCATTTGAGTGCAGATGTCTTTATTACAGAATGTCGTTTTTCCCTTTGGGTAAATACCCAGTAGTGGGATTACTGAATCAAGTGGTAGATCTACTTTTAGTTTTTTGAGGTTTCTCCAAATTAATTTCCATAGAGGATGTTCTAGTTTGCAGTCCTACCAGCAGTGTATTGGTGTTCCAATCTCTCCATATCCATCCAGCATTTATTGTTTTGAGACTTTTGGATAAAAGACATTCTCACTGGAGTTAAGTGACATCTCATTGTAGTTTTGATTTGCATTGCCAGAATTATTGGATATGATGAGCATTTTTTTCATATGTTTCTTGGCCATTAGTCTATCTTCTTTTGAAAACTTTCTGTTCATATGCTTTGCTCAGTTCTTAATAGGGTCTTTTGATTTTCTTTTGCTGATTTTCCTGATTTCTATATAGATTCTAGTTATTAGCCCTTTATCAGATGTGTAGTATGCAAATATTTTCTTCCATTTTGTAGCTTGTCTGTTGACTCTAATGATAGTTTCCTTGTATGTGCAGATCCTTTTTAATTTGATCAGTTCCCATTTATTTACTGTTGTTGTTGCTGTGGTTGTATTGGGGTCTTCGTCATAAATTCTTTGCCTGTGCTGATGTTTATAAGAGTTTTCCAACATTTCTTCTAGAATTCTTATGCTTTCATGGCTTAGGTTTAAAGTCTGTTATCCACCGTGAGTTGATTTTTGTGAGAGGTGAGAGGTGCAGATCCTTGTTCCGTCTTCTACATTTTCCTATCCAATTTTCCCAGCACTATTTGTTGAATAGGGATTCTTTTACCCCATTTATATTTTTGTCTGCTTTGTCCAAAATCAGCTGGCAATATGAGGATGTTTTTTATATCTAGGTTCTCTGTTCTGACCCACTGGTCTATGTTTCTGTTCTCGTGCTAGTACCATGCTTTTTCAGTTACTGTAGCCTTTTAGTATGCTTGAAATATGGTACATTGATGCCTCCCAATTTGTTCTTTTTACTTAAGGTTTCTTTGGCTGTACAGGGTCTTCTCTGGTTCCATACAATGCATAAAGTTATTATTTAGATCTATTATCTAGATCTACAAAGTATGATTTTGGTATTTTAAGAGGGATTCCATTGAATCTGTAGATCACTTTGGGAAGTATAGACATTGTAACAATATTGATTCTGATAATCTGTGTGCGTGGTATGGATTTCCTTTCATTTACATCCTCTGCTATTTCCTTCCTCAGTGTTTCTTATGTCTTCCTGTAGAGGTCTTTCACTTTGTTATTTGAATATATACCTAGATATTTTATTTAGTTCTATTTTTACTTTTTTTTTTTAAGAAAGCTTCACACCATTCTTCTTAATTGCTGTACCTATTTACACTCCCAAACAGATTGTTTAAAGGTTCTCTTTTCTCCATATCCTCATCAGCAGTTGTTGTGTTTCATGTTTTTGAATAATGTCATTCAAACAGTTGTAAGCTAATATTTCATTGTTGTTTTAATTTTCATTTTTTAATGGTTAGTGATGTTGCAAGTTTTTTCATATACTCCCAGTCATTGGTATGCCTTATGTTGAGAAATGTCTATCGAGGATCTTTGTCCTTGTTGTTAAAAATCCAGTTATTGGTTTTCTTGCTATTGAGTTGTTTGACTTCCTCATATATTCTGACTATTAACTCCTTACTAGATGGTTTGGAAATATATCGTACTAATCTGTGAGTTGTCTGTCCACTTTGTTGATAGTTCAAGTGCTTCTATGCATCTATTCATATGATCGTATGATTCTGATCTTTATTTTCTCAATGTAGTGCATCACATTTGTTGATTTGAGTATGTTCAAGCAATCTTACATCCTAGGATAAATCCTGCTTAATTATAGTGAATGACTTTTAAAATCTGTTGTTGAATTCAGTTTGCCAGCTTGTATGAAGGAATTTTGCTTCTATGTTCATTTGGGATATTGGACTTATATATTTTTTTCTGTTACTTTCTTTATCTGGATTTGGTATCAGGATAATGCTGCCATCCTAAAATGAGTTTGGAAGTATTTTCTTGACTTGGACTTTTTGGGAACAGTTTGAGAAGAATTGGCATTAGTTCTTCTTTAAATGTTTGGTGGAATTCAGTACTGAAGTTGTCCAGTCCAGGCCTTATTTCTTTTTTTTAATAATAAAATTCAATAGTGACTCAAGGTCCTCATGCTTGTTTTTTGTCCATTGGTATTTTGTATTTCTTAATGATAAAGTCATTGTAGTTTGTTTGAACTACAGCTCAAGTAACCTCAGGACCACTACTTCACCATCTACAGTGCCTGGATGGTCGGTATCTACCATCACGAGCTCCAGCCCAGCTTCCCTCCTCCTCTTCTCTTGCCTTCCACACAGTACACTGGATTCATTTCCTGCTACACAGCTGGTTACTCTTGGATTTACCATTCTCTGTCTGTCACAAATGCTCATTATCCCACTCAACATTCACCTCTCAATGTAAAATTTCTTGTGAAGTTCTCAGGGTATTTTAAATTCCTCAGAACTCTCAATTGCAGAAACTGCAAGAATTAGCTAAGAAGATTTGCTAGGCTTTTGTTACCAGCAAAACTGTACACTGACAAAGGGAGATCCTGCTACCATAATCACTTGAAAATGCTACTGACCTACAGCCTGCCCTCAGGTGATTCAGTGAAGAAGGGAAATGGAGGACATAGAGAGGGTGAATGAAGCTCAGGGCTTTATCTTCACCAGCTGATGTCCTGTGGCCTTCAGGCAGCCAGATGTCAGGTTTGACATGAACTCCCCTCAAAGACAAATTTGGGAGGTGAAGTAAAGTTGATCATTCTGGATTGAACCCAATAAAAATGCTGAAGAAATTTTTGGAAATGTTATACAATAATTTTATTTTTTATGTTGGTTACCAAACAATGATATCCTAATTCCATCATTCCTCTTATATTTGCTAGTTGTCATCAGACACATATATTTAAAAAAAAATTCTGCCTCTGTCACTTTAGCAGTGCAATCGTGAAGAAGTCATAGGAGAGAAATAAAGGGTCACCTCTGAATTTTCATCCAGTAAGAACTTCAGGGGTAGGGGATTTCCTTGCCTTCCTCCCTGTCTTCTCTTTCTCCCTGCCTCCTCACTTCCCTCTCTCTCCTGTTGCCATGGAGCAGTTGGTGCAGCTCCAGGGACACATGGGTAGTAGGACTGGAGCCGCCCTGAACACAAGGCAGTGAGAGAGGAGAGAGTAGAGCAGTGTTTGTGAGTCACTGGGGGGTGCATGTGAGAGGAGGTGTAGCCATGTAGAGGAAGAACAGCAACAAGCCCATGAGTACCTGAATGCCTGGGATTTCTGGGGCATGAGGAGGTAGAGGCAGAGGCGTCAGGCAGTGTGAGAATGTGGTTATGAGACTGAGATCCTTGAGCATGCAAGTAAATGATGAGAACAAATAAGCAAACATATCGAGGGGAAAGTAGCCTAGGTTTCACACTATGGAGGAGAATTTACAAAAATGGAACAAGGAAAGGCTGGAATGAATCCTAGAGGTTGTTTTTGAATTGGAGAGACTGGGAATATCTCATGGTATGTACACACACAAATACACTGAAAAATATATACAGAGATATATACGTGTGTACGTGTCTGTGTGTAGCTGTATTTGTGTGTGTGCTGAGAGGATCCATAACCAAGAGCATACTTGTAGCATTGAGCACAGCTGATAAGAGATTCTGTTACAAGTAATCAGTATTCTTTTGTGAAATAGTTGACACAAGGGATGCATTAACATATAAATAAGCATAGCCTGAATGATCAAATTGTATAAAATTATGGAAGCTTTATAGATCTCTCACTTGTCAAATCTAGGGTAACATGTGCTTGGAAGTAAATAATGATTGTAGTAGGGGCAACCCAATGAATTATGTAGGTATAAAGAATAATGAGAGAGAGAGAGAGAGAGAGAGAGAGAGAAGAGAGGGAGGTAAGGAAGGAAGAAGAGAAGGAAAGAAGAAAGGGAGGAAAAAAGGAAAAAGAACTGCATGGGGTAAAGGAAAATCATTAGCTTACAGTAGATTCTTACTAACTGCTTACTGCTGATATTAGAGAAGCAAAATGTTGCTGTTTTATCGAGATGGGAGTTGTGAGAAGAGGCTGAGGTGGGTCAGCGTAGGTGTGATGAGGAAGGATGTGTTAGGACATGCTCAGGACACATCACAATGACATATCATCAGTTACAAAGTTCAGGATTTATGGTAGAGACTTGGCAAGTGCCAACCTGACTGGGTCATCACAGGGATCATCCCAATGTGTGGGTTGGTACACAGAACTGAACCCTGGTGTCGGGCACTGAGAGGACCACAGCACTGTTTCAGGGTCTTTTTCCCAAGGAAGTGTAAACTGAGTGTGCTCTCAAGGATCATCTGACAGACCAGGACATGGTCCTTCAGTAGAATATTGAGGACATGGAGATGAGGAATCACAAAAGAAGAGGCTGAGGATGGAAAAGAAGGAAGAGGCACGACAATGAAATGCAGCACATGTTGTTTTTTGAGGATCATGGAACATAAAGGAAAAAAGACATTTTTGGATCCGTTGTATCTGAGGTCTGGGTCTGTAGATTGTGTAGTAGTGGTATGTCAAGATTGGTTTTCTGAATTGAAGATCTGTATGTTTTTTACATAGAACACTCTGTTCATTTTAGGAGAAATTACACTGGGGAATTTAGACGTGTTGTGCATCCTGGCAAGCAACTTTTGTTTCATTAGTTTAGTAAAATGCTGTTAATTTTTGGATAGTATACAGAAAATGTATGTGGACAGGTAAAATGTTGTGCTGGGGAATCTTATTAAGGTACAATTATATATATTTGAAATTATTCCAAATGAATTATTTTGAATATTAGAAATGATTTAATATATTAATTTTTAAATGTGGTTGAATATTTTTAATGTACACTTATTGTTTCATAATTTATTAACTTTTTCAAATTAAACATATTTTATACAAATTGGTGAAAAACAAAAATAAAGACATTTTAATATGAGACAAATAAACTGACTTTTAAGAACCCCCCCAAAATAAGAAAAACTGAGCAATTTACCTCCAACAATCATGCCCTCTGAAAAGCTCATGGATATACTTTATGCTGAATGCAAATTATACCAGGGAAACACATTTACAATGAGGAATTATGAGTAGCAGAAATGGCCACCATGTGCATATGTGTGTAATCTAGACTGTCTGTTTCATTTTTCATTTTCCATGAGAGACAACTGGTTCTTAATGGCAAAATACGAATTTATTGTGAGTTATTACATATAGAGAATAAAGATATAGAAAATAATAGCTCAAAGTATGTGGTAGTATATGTGGATTTCTATATATAATATCACACATTGTATATAGTCTGGTAAGTGGAAGATAGTGATTCTAATTAGATGTAACACTTGAAGAAATCAAAATTTGAAGGCTACGGTTACCATTAGAAATCATTATATCTTAATACCACTAAATAGTAAGAAAAGAAAAATAATTGGCCCAGTAAATATGCCAGATTAGCGCCACAGAATGCAAAAGAAAATACAAAGGGGAAAAGCTGATAGAAAAATGGAAGATAAGTCCCCAGCTTTGATTTTCAATGATGACAATTCAAAATCCAAATAACAAATCTATAGATGGTGGCTCCTACAGCTGTCTTAATATGCATCATCCATCCAATTGTATCCCATGGAACACTACTCAGTCACAAAAAATAGTGGTGATCTAGCACCTCTTGTATTATCCTGAATAGAGATGGAGCCCATTCTACTAAGTGAAGTATCACAAGAATGGAAACATAAGCACCATGTGTACTTACCACCAAATTGGAAGTAATTGATCAACACTTACGTGCACATATGGTAGTAACAGTCTTCAGGTGTCTTGCAGGTGGGATGGAGCAGGAGGGGATGGGTAAATTCACACCTAATGGGCATGGTGTGCACTGTCTGGGGGGATGGGAACATTTGTATGTCTGACTCAGAAGGGCAAAGGCAATATATGTAGCCTAAACAATTGTACTCCCATAATATTCTGAAATAAAATACAAACCTAGGGGTTTTAAGTCTAGCAATTCTTTGGATGTCATTGTTTCTTCTGTAAACAGAAGCAATATGAGTGAATTAAAGACACAAAGTAATACAGGAAAACACTCGATCATGGAGGTTTCTTGTCTTTATCTGGAAATAAAATATCTACTTACGCTGGAGGAATATTTAGGTGGACCTATTTTAAATTATGTACCAGTGTGTGTCAGGGAGAATCACGCTATTAAACTTTATTTAATAAACTAATTAAACTTTTTTTAGCATGAAGTTTATGTCCAAATCCACATTGAGATAAACTTTGTGGACTGTCTTTACATATTCCTTTAGAAAGGGGATTTGTTTTAGACAATTCCATTGGTAGTAGAGGAAACTTGTTATCTCAAAATGTAATAAACTTTTCTGGGCTCAAAAATTCATCTATAACATTCAGATCCCTCAGTACAGCAGCAACATCACATTGAGTTTCCAAGATCATTTTGGGTTTCCTGTAAAAATGTGATACACAGATAACAGTTACTGAGTAGAGTAAGTATGGCTGTTGTTGATGTTGTCTTCTATATTTAACATTTTAATCGTGATGTTCTACAGTTCAAGAGCGGAACCGAGGCCTTTTAGGATCCCTAAAGATCAACAGTAAGGGGCAAACAGTGGGAAAACATGAACTCAAAACACCCGAGGCATGCATCAACCATAGACGAAAATCCAAAAATTGAGCTATATAAAAAGTAAGTATGGAACTCAGCATGTAACAGATGACAAAGGTGACCACCAGCATCAGGACCGTGTGGGTGGCTCTGGTCTCAGGGGAGCATCTGTGGTTGTGGTTGGTGGTGTGAACGTGCTGTACTCTCTGGCGGTGTCTCTGCAGCAGAAGCATCATGGAACCACTGGCCCAGCCCATGAGGCCAATAAACACGGCATCGGGGGCCGACCACAAGAAGACTATACTGGCAACATGAATTGAGTAGGAGCAGAACCAATTGCCTTGTGTGTCGGTATCATTGTTTGTGTCCTGTGGACCAGTGACCATCAGAGGAACATAGATATTCAACAAGGCACTGAACACCCAGCAGGTGTCAGAGACAGGACCAATGGCCTTGGGGGCTCTTCCTCTGAGCATGGCTGTCCCTGGGCTCCCGAGGATGAGAGTGAGGAAC
>VBSM01001793.1:2171134-2182623 GCA_008086735.1 Cheirogaleus medius | reverse complement strand
ACTGTACTGAAAATACATGGCAGGGACTGCAGAGTGGCTTGGTGTAGAGAGTCAACTATGCTAGTGGTGACATCAGCACTCTTAGTTTTTCATCTCAGAACATTATTCTGGCCTTTTTCTCCCTGAAAATGGAGAAACTGTCATATAACACAGGAGAGGTTCAACCTGGACAACAATCACTGGCACCAATATCACATTTTACCATTATTTGTGTATTTACTTATATTGTGACTCCCCCAAAAAAATTACAGTCCATGAATTTTGAGGCCATGTGTGTCTGATTCCACAATAAGGTGACATAACAAATATTAAATACAGACGTACTTTATAAATTTATAAGTCAAGGGAACTACAGAAGCATGTAATGCTCCATATTTATAATTCATAAGTATTTGAATAATACCTGTTACATTAATACCTGAAGTTAAAATAATGAAATGGGAAAGAAAAAATTTAGACTCAAATCCTAAGTTTGTCTAACTGATTGAAAGAGAATTAATAGTGAACTTTGGAGAATTCAACACTATTTATTAGAGCAACTGTATGCAAAATATGTTTATAAATCAGTAGCTCCCTGGACATACAACATGCCCCTAAAATGTTTTCAGATATTCTATTCAGCATGGAAAATGTCCCGAGTGATGAAAGAATTGTAATTATTTATATTTGCACAGATCTTAATTTGCTGACAGATCAGGTCCTGGAACACTGTTCCTGAGTGGTGTCTTCTTCCACTCACCACAAATCAACATTGATTGTTTGACCCATTTGCTGACAGATTGTTTTACATCTTTGTTAGTTTTTGAGTCCCTGTGTTTTGTCTGAATCGTTTACTGGATTTTACTAATGAGAGTCAGACTATATACCTCAGCTGGAACAACCCAGAGCCCATAAGAGTATCACATAAAAGTTTGATCATAGCCCTCATGACTATACAGCAGGATTCTGTGAGATCCAACACGAAGAGTGACATATACTGATTAAAGGAGTAATGTCTTCCTGAGGCAATAATGTTAATTACTCCTGTAGGATTCAGACCCATTGTCTGGTACAGAGGGAAGATACGAATTTTAAATAAAACCCAAAGTTACCCAAACTCCTTGCTCTACAGGAGAATAGGTAACATCTTATGAAACTACTGTGTAGACAACAAAGGAAGCATCACAGTGGGTAGCTTATTACCACCAGCACTGGGTTCCTCAATTCTGGGTCTTGTTCGAGACTCTCAAGTCCCTGGTGCTGAGAGATCAGAACACACACTTCAACTCTCACAACTTTCTTCTTCTCTGTGTTGGAAGACATTGGGCAGGTTGTTTAGATGCCAGCCTCCAGAAAGAGAAAAATCTTACTATGTATCAATCATCCACTTGTTGGTTTATTCCAACCTGGGTTATATTTATTACCTCTCTGTACCCTGTTGTGCCATTGAAAAAGTAAAGCATGTATTGATGTAATAATAAAAATACGATACAATAATTAACATAGATCATAAGACAGGTGTGAACACAATGTAAATTTCATATTAATTGTTCTTCACAGTGGCAGGGACAATGGTATTGGTCATTTAGTAGTGGCAGAAATATAATAATGGAAGATTTTTTAAATTGTTTTGATTACCTGCTTGCCACGGATATGGGGACAGCTTAATTGAATATAAAGTAAGAAGAATAGATCAATGCCCTTCCAAAAGTCACACTTTCATAAAACCTTTATATTACTTGAGTTCTCTTCACTATTTTTTTTCATTTTTCCCTTTCCTGCATCTGATTAATGAAGGATACAGTTAGGGGCTCTTATTCATTCACTCAGATATAATAAAATTGTGAGCAGACATAGAGACAAATGCACTACACAGACATAGAACAGAAAACTCACACAGATAAGCATCCCAGAATTCTTTGAAGACACTCTGGGAATATTGCATCCTACTACACTGGGATTTGACAAATGAAAAATTGTCATAACATGATAATGTCCCATAGACTACTTCTGTCTATTTCTCATTGTAAATAGTTGTGTATGTCACTGGCTCTAATTTTATGTGTAGGATATGTAAGTTCTAATAAAAACTATGCACTTTAACTTTTCACTTGTATTCACACCAAGCCTATATTTATTAGGTCTGAGAAAATGAGCAGACTCTTGTGTAGGTGGTTGAGGAGCTCAGTGGCTCTTGTCATCCACCTTGGTTCACACTGCAAAGAGCCCCTGTCCTTCTTTCTCTCATTGTCAGGGTCTCTAGGACACATTGATCTTCAAAATGTAGTCACCCTGAGACACTCCACTACAAATGACCACCCTCCATCTGTCCAGACACAGCAGGAGTGGGGATGCTCAGAGAACAAACTGAACAAGGTCACTACACAATGGCAGCTCTGTGCTCCTCTCATATTGGATGACACTCTGTCTTGTCTGTTTCCCTGAGACTGAACACGGTGAAGCACTCACCTGGCTGGTCTTGGCTGCAGCGCTGCGTGCAGAGAAGTGTCATTCAGGATTATCCTGGGGTCCTTGAGTCCACAGTTATAGGAACAGGGATCCTGAACCTGATGTCCCCACAGGCATCCCATTATCATGTCATCTGTAGTGTCAGTGACATTGTCTGCTGGGAGACTTTGGAGAAACTTCCTTGAGGAGCTAAATTTATTCCCAGAGCAAATCACCCTCAGCCTCTTCTGGTGACAAAGGACGACTTCTGGCAATTAGAGAGAAGGTCCTAATGAGCTGCTGAACACAAGGTAGAGAAAGTTTTCTGTGTTCCCTGTTGGAGAAACTAAGTTCAGAATCAGTGTTGTTATTAGGGTGGACTAGAAACTCAATGGTGGGTCTAGGCATCCCTGTTCTGTATTTCTAGTTGGACAAATCTCCTAACATGCTTTCACTTTTCTAAATCCATCCTGAAACTCAAAGTCTGTCCATTCAGAGACTCAACATACATTTGGAGTCAGGTCTTTCCTCAGAATGTATACCCTACAGCTCTCGATATTTCATGCCCACCATCTGCCTAGTCAGGAAAATATCCCATTTGAAGCCTCTCTGTCACCGTAGATGTCTTGTCTCCCTAATATGTACATGACTGTGCTGGGAGATCATAACTTCCTTTGTTTTTTACCTACCAAACGGCCCCACTCTTGTATCTCTCTTTGGACTGCCAGGCTGTCCCATTTACTTTCTTCGTAGAAGGTGCATTCTTGGTCACATGGGCAGGTATTAGGTGAAAGCAGTGTATAAGTTTAAAGGGAGATAATACCAATATTCTTTAAAATTGTAGGAAAAGGCTAAAAAGTAAGTAGAAATTAGGGGAAATTATGAAGAAAATGTTAACAAAGTAGGTCACAATATGGCACTGAAGCATATGAATATCGTTTAGGTTGATTCATCATATTCTAAAATCCAAAACTTCAGAGACTTTCTCGATAGCTTTCAGCCTCACAGTTCCCCAATATCGTACCACTAATCTTCCCTGCTCTTATCAGATATGTCCCCCACCGTGGGACAGGCTCCCCACTCAACTAGTGCCCTTCTCAGCTGGGCCAGCTATACTCTGCCTGGTTTTCAACATTATGGGATTCTCTTCTCTTCCTTGTCACCAAGAGGTTCTATTCAAACACACCAATCACATCCTCCCACCAGAACCAGAGACCACCTCACTGTCATGTTACTACTGAGCCAGGCTCCTACTGGCCCTGCGTGTTCGCTGTGCTTCCTAGTGCAACTCCCTGTGGTGGGGTGTTGTGTCCTCCATCTCTGGGATGTGCATGTATGTGACTAGTACTCTGCTTTGAATCTCATCTGTCCAGTGCTGGGTGTGGCATGTTTGGACATCTCATACTATTGAGGGTGAGAGGTTCTGACTTCTCCAATGGTAGAAAAAGGAGGTATTAATAATTGTCACTCACTTAGTTTTTTTCACTCTCACCTTATGTACCCCATAGTCTCTGCTTTTGTCTGTTTAGACTAGGATTGTTATTTTTAACAAGAAGGGCAACAACAATGCCATACTGTTGGGTAATGTTTGAGATTTTCTCAACTCTTTCAGTCAAGTCGGGAGATTTTACATCCTAAGAGAATTGAGTATTTATATCCATAATTATGGTGTATCTCTCCAGATATAGTTGTCACCTCTCATTTTCCCAGGAATGTTCTATAGTTATCACTGTAGAGTGCTTGCACACATTTGTTTAATTTTACTTCCATGTCTTCTACATTTTTATGCCATCATAAATAAAATTTTCTTTTATTTGAAATATTTATTCTTTATTGATGTAGGTGTTTATTGGTATAGATTACCCTTTTGGCACTTATTTTGATGTGTCCCATAAGTTTTGGCATGTTGTGCATCCATTTTCATTTGTTTCAATACATTTTCAAATTGTCTCTTAATTTCCTCATTGGCTTATTGTTTCTTTTGGAGCATGTTGTTTAAATTACCTGCATTTATACATTTTTCAATGTTTCTATTGTTACAGATTTTTTAAATTGTAGTACCTTGTGGTCAGAAAACATTCAATTTGAGTTTGATTTTTAAAATTTTTAGAGACTTTTTTTGTTCTAATATATGGTTGATTCTATAGATTTTCCAGGTGCTCAGGAGGAGAAAAGGGGGCTTCATAAATTTATGGATAAATGGAAGTAAAGACAAAAATAAAGAACCCAAACTTTATATTTCAACTTTTCCTCCATCAAGGTCAAGGAACCTGTGTGAGCAATGATAGGAGATATTTAGTCCATCTCTAAAAACTGAGATATTTGGAATTTAGACATGTCAATGCCTTCTTTCTACTATATTAACTGTATTAAATAGGTTTCTTTTACAGAGTTCTTAAGATTAGGAAACACAAAGAATTTGGAGGGAGCCACGTCAGGAATGTGAGTTCGATGCCTAATGATTTCCTCCTGAAACTCTCCCGACAGTGCACCTGTTTGATGAGAGGAAAGAGCAGGCACCTTTGTGGCAGGAGAATAATTTTATGGGGGGAATTTCCCAGGTATTTCTCTGGTAACGCTTTGGATAGCTTTATTGGACAGTCTCCTGAAAAAGCAGATGTGATTCTTCTTTGGCCCACCTGTTTCATATTTCCACTGAGAACTGTGCTCCTGTCTACAGGTGACTGAGGTGCAATGGTTTTGGTGCCCACTGAATGGAAAGGTTCCTCTAACAAATATTTCTGTTTTTTGACATTTGCTGTTGACAACTGGAATAACCCCCTAATGCACACACCTGGATTCACATGTAGCACAGCAACCACTGATACATGGCACATTATAACTGGCACACTGTTCAGAAAAATTAATTCAATCTAAGGCAGTTATAATAAGAATTATGGAGTATATATTAGGAAAAACTCTTCTAGATATTGGCCCAGGTAAAGAATCTATGACTAAGACCCTTGTGAAAATTATGGCAACAACAAAAATTAATGAATGACATTTGACTAAACTGAAATGCTTCTGCAGAGTTAAAGAAACAATCAACAGAGCAAATAGACAACCTAGAGAATACCAGAAATTATTTGCAACATCCAATAAAGGGCTAATAACTTGTGTTTACAACGATGTCTAATGAAACAGCAGGGAGAAAGCAAACAACTGTATTAAAAAGATGAGAAAAACATGAACAGAAGCTTTTTAAAAGGGAAAATATGAAAGTTTTTTTTCCAACCCTTGACCTTGAGTCTGAAAGCATCTTGTTTTTCCAGGTAATTATGGGGGTACAAACATTTCGGTTACAATGATTTTTCCTCCGCCAAGCCTATAATAAAGACATCTGCACACAAATATTTATGGCAGCACAATTCACAACTGCAAAGATGTAGAAACAAACCAAGTGCCCTTCAATTCATGAGTGGATTAATAAAATGTCATATGCGATACTGCTGAAAGCATATTTGTGCGTCAGATGCATTTCCTCGTGGGAGCAGATACTTGGCTTATGATTTTTTATCCACTCAGCAAGTCTATGTCTCTTTAGTGGACAATTCAAGTCATTCACATTTATTGACAGAATTGATATTTGGAGTAGATTTCTGTTCATATTGTTGGATAAATTCTTATTGTTTTGTTTTACCTCTGGAGCCATTGTGGAATCCAGGTTCTGGACTTTAACTCTTGAGTGATTTTTCTTTGGTTGGTGTCTATGGTGTGTATTGCACTGTTCAGTGTACAATACCGGTCTGAGTACTTCCTGCAGGGCAGGTCTGGTCTTGTAAAATTCCATCTATGATTGCTTGTCTGGGAAGTCTTTGTTTCTCCCTCATAATTTAAGCTTAGTTTTTCTCAGTAAAGAATTGTAGGTTGGCCATTATTCTGTTTTAGAAGATTGAGTATGTGTCCCTAGTTCCTTTGGCTTGTAAGGTTTCAGTTGAGAAGTCTGCAGTTACTCTGATAGGTTTTCCATTGTAGGTTCTTTGCTGTTTTCACCTACCTGTTAGAAGCATTGCTTCTTTCCTGTTTACTTTGGCCAGCCTAATAACTATGTGACATGGTGATTGCCTTTTCACATTGAGTCTCCAAGGAATTATGTATGCTCTTTGTACCTGGATATCAGGATTTCTGGCCAGGCCAGGTAAGTTTTCCTCTGTTATTCCAAGAAATAGATTTTCCAACCCTTGTGTATTTTCTTCTTCTCTCTGGTATGCCTATAATTCTTATGTTTGGTTTCTTTACATCATCACACATTTCTTGTATGTTTTGTTCATGTCTCTTGCTTCTGTGTTCTTCTTCTTCATCTGATTTGTTTAGCACATAGGCATTATCTTCAAGCTCTGAGATTCTTTCCTCTTCGTAATACACCCTATTTTAAGGCTTTTCATTGTGTTTTTTAGTTCCTTGAATGCCTCTTTCATTTCCAGTATTTCTGTTTGTTTATTTTGTAAAACTTCAATTTGTTTAGAGAATTTTTCATTCATTTCCTGTACTGTTCTTGTGGCTTCTTTGTGTTGAGTTCCTATTTTCTGTTCAATTCCATTGAGATTTCTTACAATCCATATTCAGAATTCTTCCTCTATCATTTTAATCATTTCATTTAAGTTTGGTCTCTATTGTTAAGGATCTAAAGATTTCTTTTGGGGGTGACTATTCTCTCTGATCTTTCATGTTTCCTCCATTCTTTCACCGATTTTTTCTCATCAGGCTACTTAGTTGAGGACTGGGAGTGTTAGGACTGGTTTATGGTCCCATCTCCAAGTTTCTGAGGGTTGTCACTTGACAGTGATGGGGAGAGGCGCACTGGTCCTGTATTGCCTTAGGGGTATTGTGGCAAGTTGGATTACCTCTGATCTGTTGTCTTTACCTCTTGCCAATGGAGACTAGTGAATTTGGTCTCACAGGTAAAGCTCCAGGTAGTGGATCATACCTGTGGGTATGACTTCACTGCCCTCTGATAGCTTCAGATGATGGGCACTGTTAAGATATGATGTTACACTATCTCTTATTGACTGTAGTTTACGTGTAGGAGTTGGTTATCAGATGTCTCTGTAATAGGCACTGGTACCCTATATGGGTTATATGAATGTCCCAATCTTTGGGAGTTTCCTTGCCACTCCTGAAGGTCATTTGGACTCTGTTGTCTCTTAAGGTGGGGGTGAGGGCAAGGTAGATCTCAGCTGATGCCTGCAAGCCTGGGTGTATGTGCTTCTATGGTTGCTAGTTCTGCCACAAGGGGCAGCTGCTAACATGTTACTCAGGGCTCTTTCACCACACTGTGGAGGCTGCTCCTGATGGGAGGGATCAACTGGTGCACTTGCTGGAGTCTTTGGTCAAGTTTTTCCTTCCCTGTCAACTGACCCCAATGCTGGCAACTGCTCAGACCTAGAGAGCAAGCCCTCGAGTTATGCTCTTATTACATGAGCTAAGCCAGTCTTATGGGGTGTATCAACAGGCCCCTGACTATTTTCAGCACCAAAGCCCCAGAAATTCACACCAGCCACACAGAGTAAGCGACTTTTCATGATTCTTCACCACCTCCAAGGGTGGAGTCCGCTGCACTAGATGTGAAAGTCCTCAGCTGGGGAAGGGGTGTTGCTCAAACCACCCCATGCTGCAGCATCTACGAGCTGGGGACCAACAGGGTAGTGGATGCCCATCCCTGGAGAGCTAGCATTGGGAGAAACCATTTGGGAGTTGGCAGACGCCAGTCAAGTGGGCCGTATGAACAGGCTGCTAGCTGTCCCCTCTGCATCACATTTCCGCAGTCTCCCCTCTGCTTAGCAGAGGGTCCTGCTATATTTTTCCTATGCTAAGCTGGCCACATCATTAATGGCCTCCAGGGGCAGAGTCCCCTTTTCAACATTCACCTCCTGTGTTCTGGTCCCACTGACCACTGGAGGCAAGGTGCCTGTCTTCAAACTCCCTGGCGTGGTCACAGTTGCAGGAAGTAAGGACTCAGACCCGTGCCTCCACTTCCCACTGCAGTCCAAGCATAGAGCGTGGGAGAATTCAAAATGATTCCCGCTACTGTCTCCTCTCCACAGAGCTTGTTGTCCCATGCCATGACTTTGCACCAACTTCAGCCACATCCCTGTCTGACTGGGTGTGGAGGTCTATGGGGCAGCAGGCATCTTCCTGTTTGTCAGTTTGCACTTTGCTGGCTGGTTGGGTGTGTGTGGCCCTCCCATGCTCTATTCCTTATTGTATGCCTCGCATTCCCCAGTCGTTGTGCATATATCTCCCTTTCAACTTCGTTTCCCCTGTTCTACATGTCTCATGATGTTTCTATGGAGATTCACAATGCTGTGCCTGGGGGGCAGTTGGGGAGTGATCAACACTTGTGTAGCTATCTCAATTCTTCACCTCTTTTTCTGGAGCAGTGATCAAGAGGCCAACACTATAAGGCGGAGCAAGATGGCAGATGAGAAAAATCACCAGCCAGAGTGTCTCTGCACAAAAGAAAAAATTTAGAAGAAAGTAGAAGAAATAAGCAAGCAGACAAGCAAGCATTGAATGAGGGTCAGAAGAAGGGGTACCTGAGACTACAGGAGACTCCATGGGAGAAGGTTGTGGAGGAGAACTGGAAGAAGAGAGCTCCCGAGAATCTTGGAGACCAGCGACAAGGGTAGATGGAGCACTTAACTTTCTTCTCCTTTGCATCTCAGACTGGTGGTGGGCTCCCCAGTGGTTGGAGAGACCTGCGGACACCAGCCCAGAGATGGCTGCCACCAGTGTGCGGTAAGCCTGTTCCAGACATGGCACTTGGCTCTCAACTCCCTCAGGGCACCTTCCTGTGCACAGACCCTGGCCATTCAGCAGGCGCCATATTGCTACCTTCTCCCCTCCCCCTTCCCTATCCATGGCTGCCAAGAGAGACGATATAGGCACCAGGCATCTCCAGGGAACGGGACCTTTCTTGTTGGAGGCCAACAGCTGACTAAGGGGTACTCAGACGGTGAGTTCCCTATCCGCCAGCCCTCCCAGGTGCTGCTGACCTGGTGACTACAGGAGAACGGGGCAGATCCCGAGGCTAAGAGACATCGACCCAGCTTGGGCACCCCATGGGTGAATTAGGATGGGCACTCCTCTCCCTGGTGGGGTCAGGGATTGAATTCTGGGGCCCAGAGGTCAGACCTACACACCAGATCTCGTGCACCCAGACCTTGCATTGCCCCAGGGCACAGAAGGGATCTTCTTGAACAAGCCTACTAAGATGTGTGTGTGTCTTCAGGGGCAGATCAGCATACTTTAGGGCAACCCTCCTCCACAGGAGGGCCGTGTGCACAGCCAGGCTGTGATCCTGTACAGGGAACCTCCCGGCCTGCATCACAGTCAGGGGAGACCCGCTGGCATGAGGTCTTGCCTGCTGGCAGAGGCCTGGGAGAAGCCACAGAGTTGGGGAGGGTGGAAGGGAGTGAGGCTTGCTCCAGACTGCAGGTCTCAGACAGCCCTACCCCACACACAGACTTTTCGACTGAGTGGGGCCATTCCAGCCCCTCCCTGACAGCTTTACCCAAAAGCAGAGAACAGACCTTTGACCCCTGCTAATAGCATTTGTGGAGCTTGAGGGCAGGCTTACCCAACCCAGCTCCTCCCAGACTCAACCAAGAACGGTCCTTACTGAGGTGGAGAATAAGGACACGCCTGGAAGTCCCAGGGCCACACCTACCACCTGAGGCACTAGAGTGCCTCTCCAGAGGAATAAGAGCTGGTGACAGGACCAAAAACAACACTGTAGCCTGCTCCTCCCAGAAAGTGCCACCTACTGACAGGGATGTCATTCTGCACACCACTTTAGGGCATCTACTGACTCATCATAAAGGGTGTGGTCGAATCTCACCCACAAACACCACCTACTGGCTCAGAGACTAAACAGGGTGTGTCATTATCCAAACAAATATCTAAAGATAAGAAAAAACAACTGACCCAGATGGGAAGAAATCAGCAAAAGAACTCTGGAAGTATGAAGTTCAAATGGAAAGCACACCCCCAAAGAGGAACACCAGCCCTTTAGAAATGGATATCAACCAAAATCAGAACATTAAAATGACAGAAGAAGAATTTTGAACATAGATTGTAAGAAAATTCAATGACTTGCAAGAAAAAATGGACAACCAACACAAAGAAACCACAAAAAACCTAATGTTAGTATTATAGTGTTACCAGAAGGGGAAGAAGAAAACACTCAAAGGTTGGATAAGCTATTTGAAGATATAATGGAGGAAAATTTCTCAGGCCTTGCTAAAAATCTCCAGATACAAGTTCAAGAAGCTCAAAGGATCCCTCGGAGATTCAATGCAAACAGGAAGTTGTCATGACATGCATTCATCAGACTGAACAAAATATCAACTAAAGAGGCCCTTCTACAAGCTGTAAGATGAAAGAAGCAAGTAACATATAAAGGAAAGCCAATACGAATAACGCCAGTCTTCTCTACTGAAACTTTACAAGCAAGGAGAGACTGGGGCCCCATTCTCACTCTTTTGAAACAGAATAATGCCCAGCCTAGAATCTGGTACCCTGAAAAACTAAGCTTTATATATGAAGGAGAAATAAAGATATTCTCAGATAAGCAAAGACTGAGGGAATTCACCAAGACAAGACCAGCTCTCCAAGAAGTAATCAAAACAGTGTTACCCACAGATCAGTACAATAAACACTTGTGAATGTAAATCCACTCAAAAGTTAAAGATCAAAAGCCACATGTCACAATGGTTCAAGAGAGAAACCAAAGCAACAAAGTTCAATCCATCAGAATGAACAATAATCTGCTCCACCTACCAGTTCTCTCAATAAATGTGAATGGATTGAAACTGCCCACTCAAGAGACTTGGGGTGGCCAAATGGATAAAAAATACAAGTCAAGTATCTGCTGCCTTCAGGAAACACATCTAACCTGCAAGGATGCAGTTAGACTAAAGGTAAAGGGTAGAGAATAATATTTCAAGCAATTGGAAGCCAAAAGTAGGCTGGCATGGTGCTTTTGATTTCAGATAACTTTTAACTTTTTTTTAGATCAACAAAAGTAATAAAAGACAAAGAAGGTCACTATATAATGGTGA
>VBSM01001793.1:2159064-2171034 GCA_008086735.1 Cheirogaleus medius | reverse complement strand
GATTCATAAAGCAAACTCTACTTGATCTAAACAAATGGGTAAACAACAACACCAAAATAGCAGGAGACATTAACACCCTGCTGACAGCACAGGACAGATCCTCCAAACAGAAAATTAACAAAGAAACAACAGACTTAAACAAAACTCTAGAACAAATGGGCCTGAGTTACATTTACATGACATTCTACCCAAAAACCACTGAATATACATTCTTCTCATCAGCTCATGGGACATTCTCTAAGATTGACCATATCCTAGGACACAAAGCATATCTAAAAAAATTAAAAAAAATAGAAATTATACCACATATCTTTTCAGATCACAGTGGAATAAAAGTAGAAATCAACTCTAACAGGAAATATCATTTCTACACAAAGTCATGGAAACTAAACAACCTTCTGCTGAATGATCACTTCATAAACAAAGAAATCAAGATGAATATCAAAAGATTCTTTGAACTGAATGACGAAGGAGACACAGTTAACAAAACCTCTGGGACACAGCTAAAGCAGTCCTGAGAGGAAAGTTTATTTCCATAAATGGCTATATCCAACAGTCGAAAAGATCACAAATAGACAACCTAATGAATCGACTCAAAGAACTGGAAAAAGAAGAACAGACCGACCCCAAACCCAGCGGAAGAAGTGAAATCATTATGATCAAATCAAAACTAAATGAAATTGACAACAGGGAAACTATATGGAAAATTAATAAAACAAAAATGGGTTCTTTGAAAAAATAAACAAAATTGACACGCATTTTGCTATACTAATGAAAAGCAGAAAAGAAAAATCTCTAATAAGCTCCATCAGGAACAATAAAGGAGAAATTACAACTGATGCCACAGAGATACAAGATATAATTTATGAATACTACAAAAAACTTTATGTACACAAACTGAAAAATGTGAAGGAAATGGACAAATTCTTAGAAACACACAACCTCCCTAGGCTCATCCAGGAAGAAATAGAATTCCTGAGCAGACCAATATCAAGTCCTGAAATTGAAACAGCAATAATAAACCTTCCTAAAAAGAAAACTCCTAGACCAGATGGTTTCACACTGGAATTATACCAAACCTATAAAGAAGATCTGCTGGCCATCCTGCAGAAATTATTCCACAACATCGAGAAGGATGTAATCCTCCCTAACACATTTTATGTAGAGAACATAACCCTGATTCCAAAAGAAGGAAAGGATGCAACAAAAAAAGAATACTATAGACCAGTATCCCTTGTGAATATAGATGCAAAAATTCTCAACAAAATTCTAGCTAATCAAATCCAGGTGCTTATCAAGAAAATAATCCATCACAACCAAGCGGGCTTCATCCCGGGACGCAGGGATGGTTCAACATACGCAAATCTATAAATGCAATTCACCATATAAACAGAAGCAAAAACAAAGACCATAGGCTACTCTCAGTAGACGCAGAAAAAGCATTTGACAAAATTCAACACCCTTTTATGATAAGAACACTTAATAAAATAGGCATAGACGGGGCTTACCTAAAAATGATACAAGCCATATATGACAAACCCACAACCAACATCATAGTGAATAGGGAAAAATTGAAATCATTCCCACTTAGAACTGGAACAAGGCAAGGTTGCCTACTATCTCCACTTCTATTCAACAAAGTGCTGGAAGTCCTTGCTATAGCAATCAGACAAGAGAGCGGAATTAAAGGCATCAAAATGGGAGCAGAAGAGATCAAATACTCACTCTTTGCTGATGATATGATATTATACCTAGAAAACCCCAAGGATTCAACCAAGAGACTCCTTGAATTGATAAATGAATTCAGTAAAGTCTCAGGATACAAAATCAATACACAGAAATCAGAGGTATTCATATACGCCAACAACAGTAAAAGTGAGAACCAAATCAAAGACTCAATTCCCTTCAAAATAGCAACAAAGAAAATAAAGTACCTAGGAATATGTTTATCTAAGGAGGTAAAATACCTCTATAGGGAGAACTATGAAACACTGAAGAAGGAAATAGCAGAGGATGTAAACAGGTGGGAGACAATACCATGCCTGTGGGTCGGCAGAATCAACATTGTTAAAATATCTATACTACCCAAAGTGACCTACAGAGTCAATGCAATGCCTATTAAAATACCCTCATCAGCTTTCACAGATATAGAAAAAATAATTTTATGCTTCATATGGAACCAGAGAAGACCCTGGATAGTAAAAGCAATCCTAGGCAATAAAAACAAAATGAGAGGTATCAATTTACCAGACTTCAAACTATAGTATAAGGCTATAGTAATTAAAACATCTTTTTATTTGGCACAAGAACAGGGACATTGACCAGTGGAACAGAACAGAGAACCCAGATATGAAACCATCCTCGTATAGCCATCTAATGTTTGACAAAGCAGACAAAAACATCCACTGGGGAAAAGGATCCTTATTCAATAAATGGTGATGGGAAAACTGGATAGCCATATGTCAAAGACTGAAACAAGAACCACACCTTTCACCTCTCACAAAAATCAACTCAGGCTGGGCAACAGACTTGAACCTTATGTGTGAAACTATTTGAATTCTAGAAGAAAACATTGGAACTACTCTTCTAGACATTGGCCAAGGCAAAGAATTTATGAAGAATACCCCAAAGGCAATCACACCAACAACAAAAATAAATGAGGGAGCTGATCAAATTAAAAAGCTTCTGCACAGCCAAAGAAACTGTCACGAGATCAAATAGACAACCCACAGAATGGGAGAATATTTTCACAAGCTACACATCCAATAAAGGGCTGATAACTAGAATCTATTTAGAACTCAGGAAAATCAGCAAGGAAAAATCAAACAACCCTACCAAAAAGTGGGCAAAAGATATGAACAGAAACTTTCCAAAAGAAGACAGAATAATGGCAACAAACATATGAAATAATGCTCAACATCTCTAATCATCAGGAAATGCAAATCAAAACCACAATGAGATATCAGTTACCTCCAGTGAGAATGGCCTTTATTCACAAGTCCCAAAACAATAACTGTTGGCGTGGATGTGGAGAGTTTGGAACACTCCTACATTACTGGTGGGACTGCCAACTAGTTCAAACTCTGTGGAAAGCAATATGGAAACACCTTAAAGCGATAAGAGTGGATCTGCCATTTGATCCAGTAATCCCATTACTGGGCATCTACCCCAAAGAACAAAAGTTATTCTATGAAAAAGACACCTGCACCTGAATGTTTATAACAGCACAATTCACAACTGCAAAGATGTGGAAATAACCGATGTGTACATCAATATCTGAGTGGATTAATAAAATTTGGGATATGTATACAATGGAGTACTATTCAGCTGTAAGAAACAACGGTGATATAGCACCTCTTGTATTTTCCTGGCTTGAGCTTGCACCCATTCTATTAAATGAAGTATCCCAAGAATGGAAAAATAAGCACCACATGTACTCACCAGCAAATTGGTATTAAGCGATCAACACTTAAGTGGACATATAGGAATAACATCTATTGGGTGTCAGGCAGGTGGGGGGAGATGAGTATATACATACATAATGAGTGTGATGCGCACCTACTGGGGAATGGACACACCTGAAGGTCTGACACGAGGTGGGAGGGGGCAAAGTCCAATATACGTAACGTTAACATTTGTACCCCCATAATATGCTGAATAAAAATAATTAAAATACATAAAAATAAAAAACTAAAAAATTAAAACACATCCTCCATCATTCAAGTTTCTTGTCTTAATCTAGAAATAAAATATCTACTTACCCTGGAGGAATATTCAGTTAGACGTATATTAAATTATGTACCAGCGTGTGTCAGGGAGTATCACTGTATTAAACTTTATTGAACAAACGTGTTAAACTTTTTTAGCAGGAAATTTATGTCCGAATGCACTTTGAGATAAACTTTGTGGAGTGTCTTTACATATTCCTTTAGAAAAGGGATTAGACAGTTCCATTGGTAGAAGGGGAAACTTGTTATCTGAAAAATGTAATGAACTTCTCTGGGCTAATTAACTCATCTATAAGAGTCAGATCCCTCAGTACAGCAGCAACATCACATTGAGTTTCCAACATCGTTTTGGGTTTCATGTAAAAATATGATACACAGACAACAGTTACTGAATAGAGTAATTTTGGCTGTTCTGGATGCTGTATTCTTCATTTTACATTTTAATCATGATGTTCTAGAGTTTATGAGCAGAACCGAGGCTTTTTAGGCTCTAAAGGTCAACAGTAAGGGGCAAACGGTGGGAAAACATGAACTCAAAACACCCGAGGCATGCATCAACCACAGACGAAAATCGAAAAATATCGCTATATAAAAAGTAAGAATAGAACTCAGCATGTAACAGATGACAAAGGTGACGACCAGCATCAGGACCGTGTGGGTGGCTCTGGTTTCAGGGGGGCATCTGTGGTTGTGGTTTGTGGTGTGAATGTGCTGTACTCTCTGGCGGTGTCTCTGCAGCAGAAGCATCATGGAACCACTGGCCCAGCCCATGAGGCCAATAAACATGGCATCGGGGGCTGACCACAAGAAGACTACAGCTGCACTGCCATTTGATCCTGAGCAGAACCAATTGCCTTGTGTGACATTATTGTTTGTGTCCTTTGGACCAGTGACTATGACAGGAACATAGATATTCAACAAGGCACTGAACACCCAGCAGGTGCCACAGACAGGACCAATGGTCTTGGGGGCTTTTCCTCTGAGCATAGCTGTCCCTGGGCTCCCGAGGACAAGAGTGAGGAACCGATAGGTGCTGAGGACACAGGTGGAGCACAGGGTGGTGCTGCGAGCTACTACGCGGATATAATACACCAGTTTGCACCCAAGATTGGATAAGGGTTTTTCAAGAACAAAAGCCACCATCGTGTGGGGAATCCCAGTGAAGAGGAGAACCAGGGAGTTGGCCACGGCCATGTTGGCAAGGATCGTGTGTGTGGGCCTCATCCTAAGGCCAGTGAAGATTGGAGAGACATTATGGAAGAACAGAATGACATTGGCCAGAGTCCCCACGACAATCTGCAGAGTGAAGATTGTTTTGAGAGCTACTTCCCCCACGGTTCTTAGGATACTGTACTGGAAATACATGGCAAGGACTGCTCAGTGGCTTGGCGTAAAGAGTCATTTATGCTAGTGGTGACTTCAGCACTCTTAGTTTCTGATCTCAGAACATTGTTCTGGGCTTTTTCTCCCTGAAAATAGAGAAACTGTCACATAACACAGGAGAGGTTCAACCTGGACAACAATCACTGGCACCAATATCACATTTTACCATTTTTTGTGTATTTACTTCTATTCTGACTCCCCATCAAAACTTACTTTCCATGAATTTAGGGGCCATGTGTGTCTTATTCCACAATGAGGTGACATGATAAATATTAAATACAGATGCACTTAATAAATGTATATGTAAAGGGAACTACAGAAGCATGCAATGCTCGGTATTTAGAATTTATAATTATTTGTTACATTAATACCTTAAGTTAAAATAATGAAATGGGAAAGGTAAAAATTCAGACTGAAATCATAAGATTGTCTAACTGATTGCAAGAGAATTAATAGTCAACTTTTGAGAATTCAACACTGTTTATTAGAGCAACTGTATGCAAAATATGTTTATAAATCAGTAGCTCCCCGGACACACAACATGACCCTAAAATGTTCTCAGTTATTCTATTCAGCATGGAAAATGTCCCCAGTGATGAAAGAATTGTAATTATTTATATTTGCACAGATCTTACTTTGCTGACTGATTAGGTCCTGGAAAGCTATTCCTAAGTGATGTTTTCTTCCACTCACCACAAATCAACATTGATTGTTCAACCCATTTGCTGACAGATTGTTTTACATCTTTGTTAGTATTTGTGTCCCTGTGTTTTATCTGAATCTTTTATTAGATCTTGCAAATGAGAGTCAGACTGTATACATCAGCTGGAACAACCCATAGACCATAAGTGTATCACATAAAAGTTTGATAATAGCCCTTGTGTTTCAACAGCAAAATTCTGGGAGATCCAACACAAAGATTGATATATTTTGGGTCAAGGAGTAATGTCGTCCTGAGGCCATAGTATTAGTTACTCCTATAGGATTGAGACCCATTGTCCAGTATAGAGGGAAGTTAGGACTTCGAAATAAAACCAAAATTTACTGAAAGTCCTTGATATTCAGGAGAATTGGGAACATCTTATAAATCTACTGTGTAGACAACAAAGGAAGCAGCACAGTGGGTAGCTTATTACCACCAGTACTGGGTTCCCCAGATCTGGGTCTAGTTCCTGACTCCCCGGTCCTTGGTACTGAATGTTAAGAACACACCCTGCAGCTCTCATAACCTTGTTGATCTTTGCATTGGAAGCCCTTGGACAGGTTGTTTAGATTCCATCTACCAGAACGAGAAAAACCTAGCTGTTTATAAATCATCCACTTAGTTTATTCCAACCTGGGTCATATTTATTACCTTTCTGTGTCCTCTTGTGTCACTGAAAGAGTAAAGTATGCATTGATGTAATAATAAAAATACTATATAATAATTAATATAGATCACAATACGGATGTGAACACAATGTAAATTTCATATTTATTGTTCATCACAATGCCGGTGACAAAGTTAATGATCATTTAGTAGTGGCAGAAATGTAGTAATGGAAGATATTTTTAAATTGTTTTGATTACTTGCCATTGCCAGGGATATGGGGACAGCCTAATTGAATATAAAGTAAGAAGAATAGATCAATGCTCTTCCAAAAGTCATACTTTCATAAAACCTTTATATGACTTGAGTCCTCTTCATTAATTTTTTTCATCTCTCCCTTTCCTGCATCAGATTAATGAAGGATACAGCTGTGGGCTCTTATTCATTCACTCAGATATAATAAAAGTATGAGCAGACATACAGACAAATGCACCACACAAACATACAACAGAGAGCTCACACCGATAAGCGTCCCAGAATTCTTCGAAGACACTTGGGACAATTGCATCCTACTGCACTGGGATCTGACAAAGGAAAAATTATCATAACCCCACAATGTCCCATAGAGTATTTCTGTCTATTTCTCTTTGTAAATAGTTGTGTATGTTATTGGCTTTAATTTTACCTGTATGATATGTAAGTTCTAACAACAACTGTGTACTTTAACTTTTCAGTTGTATTCACATCAAAGCCTATATTTACTAGGTCTGAGAAAATGAGCAGACTCTTGTGTAGGTGGTTGAGGAGCTCAGTGGCTCTAGTCATCCACCTTGGTCCAGACTCCAAAGAGGCCCTGTCCTTCTTTCTCCCATTGTCAGTTTCTCATGGACCTCAGGGTCCACAGTGATCCTCAAAATGTAGTCACCCTGAGACACTCCATGACAAATGACCACCCTCCATCTCTTCAGACGCAGCATGAGTGGGGATGCTCAGAGAACGAAGGACATGATAATGTCTGAACAAGGTCACTACACAACTGCAGCTCTGTGCTCCTCTCCTATCGGATCACACTCTGTCCTGTCTGTTTCCCTGAGACTGCACACCGTGAAGCACTCACCTGGATGGTCTGGCTCCAGTGCTGTGTGCAGAGAAGTGTCATTCAGGATTATCCTGGGGTCCTTGAGTCCACATTTATAGGGACAGGGATCCTGGACCTGAAGTCCCCACAGAGATCCCATTATCATGTCATCTATAGCATCAGTGACATTGTCTGCTGGGAGACTTTGGAGAAACTTCTTTCAGGGGTAAATTTATTCCCAGTGCAAATCACCCTCAGCTACTTTTGGTGACAAAGAACAACTTCTGCAATTAGTGAGAAGGTCCTAATGAGCTTCTAAAGGTTAGACAGAGAAAGTTTTCTGTGTTCCCTGTGGGTGAAACCAAGTTCAGAATCGATATTATCAGGATGGAATAGACACACAATGTTGGGTCTAGGGATCACTGCTCTGTATTTCTAGTTGGACAAATCCCCTAACATTCTTTCACTTTTCTAAAACTATACTGACATTCAAAGTGTGTCCATACAGAGACTCAACATACATTTGGAGTCAGGTCTTTTCACAGACTAGAAACCCTACAACTTTGGCTATTTGGTTCCCACTATCTGTCTAGTCTGGAAAATATCCCATTTGAAGCCTCTCTGTCAGCACAGACCTCATGTCTCCCTAATATGTACATGACTGTCCCGGGAGACCATAATGTCTTTGTTTTTTTTTTTGTTCTTACCTATGACACTACTCTGCTCTTATGTCCCTCTTTGGACCTCCAGGCTGTCGCATTTCATTTCTTAGTAGAAGATGCATTCTTGGTCACTGGGGCGGTGTTAGGAGAAAGCAGTGTATAAGTCTAAAGGGAGATAATACCAATATTCTTTAAACTTGCAGGAAATGGCTAAAAAGTAAATAGAAAATAGGGGAAATTATAAAGAAAATGTTTACAAAGTAGATCACAATATGGTACTGAAGCACATGAAAATTGTTTAGGTTGAATCATCATATTCTAAGATAAAAACTTCAGAACATTTCTTTTTTTCCCTTTTATTTCATCATATAATGGGGGTACAAATATTGTTAGGGTTACATACATTGCCCCTACCACCCCCCCCCACATGCCAGAGCCTCAAGCGTGTCCAATCCCCAGGTGGCGTGCATGGCACACATTATATAACTATACCCTTCCTCCCCAGTCCCCCCTGCCCTCCATCTGACAAAAGATTTTTCTTTTTATTTTACATTTTGGATACATTGTATAACTTTGCCTCTCCCTAAGAAGGGTTAGAGGTATGCCCTTCCCCACGACAATGCTCGCCACATCCCTATGATGTGAGTCTTGTCCCCCCGCCCCAAATCCCTGGTGTACACTATCACCATTTCAGCACCATAGTTTTAATCAGTCGGTACCAATTTGATGGCGAGTAGATGTGGAGCCCATTGTCCATATCTTGTGTTGCTTCACTTTGGATAATGGGCTTAAGCTTAATCCAGGATAGCATAAATGGTGCTAGCTCACTGTCGTTTCTTAGAATTGAGTAATATTCCATTGTGAGCATACACCACATTTTAATTATCCACTCATGAACTGACGGGCACTTGGGTTGTTTCCATGACCGTGCAATAGTGAATTGTGCTGCCATAAACATTAGGGTGCAGATGTCTTTATAATAGAGTGATTTATGCTCTTTTCGGTAGACGCCCAACAATGCTATTGCTGGGTCAAATGGTATTTCTATTGCTAGCTGCTTGAGGTATCTCCAAATTCTTTTCCACAAAGGGTGCACTAATTTGCAGTCCTACCAGCAGTTTAAGAGAGTTCCTGTCTCTCCACATCCTCGCCAGCATTTGTTGTTTTGGGATTTCTTGATATAGGCCATTCTCACTGGGGTTAGGTGGTATCTCATTGTGGTTTTGATTTGCATTTCTCTGATGATTAGAGATGATGATATGTAGAGCTTTTAAATATGATATATAGTCTCATACATTTAAGTCTTAAATGCACTTCAGGTTAATTTTTTATATGGTGTTAGACAGAGGTCCGATTTCATTCTTCACAAGTGCACACCTGGCTTTCCCAACACCACGTGTTGAAGAGAGTAACCAGTTTTCCCAGCACCATTTATTGAAGAGAGATTCCTTTCCCCATTGTATATTTTTGTCTGGTTTATCATAGATTAGGTTACTGTATACTGAGGGTTTCATCTCTGGTATCTCAGATCTGTTCCAGATGCTTCTGTTCTTGTGCCAGAACCAGGCTGATTTAACTATTATTACTTGAGGTCAGGAAGACTGATGCCTCCCAGTTTGTTCTTTTTATTTAAAATTGCTTTGGCTATATGAGGTTTTTTCTGGTTCCATACAAAGTGAAGAATTATTTTTTCTAGTTCTATAAAGAATGCTGGTGGTATTTTGATGGGGATTGCATTAATTCTGTAGATTACTTTAGGTAATATTGACATTTTAACAATATTGATTCTACCAATCCATGAACAAGGTAGATTTTTCCATCTGTTTAAGTCATTTGCAATTTCTTTTTTTAGTGTTTCATAGTTATCCTTGTATAAATCTTTCACATCTTTCATTAAGTATACTCCTAAATATTTAATTTTCTTTGGGGCTATAGTAAAGGGTATTACGTTTTTGATTTGGGTTTCTGCTTGATGGTTCTTGGCATATATGAATGCTTCTGATTTGTGTATATTGATTTTATTGCCTGAAACTTTACAAATTCATTTATTAAATCTAGGAGTCTCTTGGATGAGTCCATAGGGTTTTCTAGGTATAATATCATATCATCGGTGAAGAGGGAGAGTTTGATTTCATCTGCCCCCACTTGAATGCCCTTAATACCCCTCTCTTGTCTGATTGTTATAGCTAGGACTTCGAGCACTATGTTGAAAGAAGAGGAGATAGTGGACATCCTTGTCTAGTTCCAGTTCGAAGAGGGAAAGATTTCAATTTTTCCCCATTTAGAATGATATTAGCAGTGGGTTTTTCATATAGGGATTTAATAAGTTTAAGGTATGAGCCATCTATGCCTGTTTTGTTAAGAGTTTTTATCATAAAGTTGTGTTAGACTTTGTCAAATGCTTTTTCTGCATCTATTGACAGAATCATATGGTCTTTGTTCTTGATTTTATTTATGAAGTGAATTGCATTTATAGACTTACGTATGTTGAACCAGCCTTGTATCCCTGGAATAAAGCCCACCTGGTCATGGTGAATTATTTTTTTGATGTGCTGCTGAATTCTATTTGCTAAAATTTTATTTAGGATTTTTGAATCTATATTCATGAGGGATATCGGTCTGTAAATTTTTTTGTTGTTGCGTCCTTTCCTGGCTTTGGTATCAAGGTGATATTGGCTTCGTAGAATGAGTTAGGAAGGATACCATACTTCTCAATGGTATGGAATAGTTTCTGTAATGTAGTTATGAGTTCATCTTTGAATGTTTGGTAGAACTTTGAAGTGTAGCCATCTGGCCCAGACTTTTCTGTTTGGGGAGGTTTTTAATTACTGCTTCAATTTCTGAGCTTGAGATTGGTCTATTCAGGAATTCTGTTACCTCCTGGGTGAACTTCGGGAGGTTGCATGAATCCATGAATTTGTCCATTTTGTCTTCATTCTAAAGATTTTGGGCATGTAGATTTTTATAGTAATCAAATATAATATTTTGTATTTCTGTGGTGTCTGTTGTGATCTCTCCTTTTTCATTTCTTATTGAGTTTATTAGAGTCCTTTCCCTTTGATTCCGTGTCAATCTAGCAAGAGGGCCGTCAATTTTGTTTATCTTTTTGAAAAACCAGCCTCTGGTTTTGTTGATCTTTAGTATAGTTTCCTTGTTCTCCCTTTCATTAAGTTCTGCTTTGATCTTTGTTATTTCTTTTCTTCTACCAGGATTGGAAATTGTTTGCTCTTCTTTTTCCAATTCTTTGAGCCTATTCATTAGGTTGTTAGTATCTAAGCTTTCTGTTTTTTGGATGTGAGCATTGATTGCTATTAGTTTTCCTCTCAGGTATGCTTTTGCTGTATCCCACAGGTTTTGGTAAGAAGTCTCACCGTTATCATTTTGTTCGAAGAAACTCTTGATTTCCCTCTGAATTTCTTCCTGGACCCAATAATTTTTTAATAATAGATTGTTTAGTTTCATGATTTTGTGAGGTGTGGAGTGCTACTATAGGAATTCAACTGTAATTTTATGCCACTATGGTCAGAAAAGATACAAGGTATAATTTCTACTTTCTTGAATTTTTTGAAATCTGATTTGTGGCCTATGATGTGATCAATTTTGGAGAAGGATCCATGGGCTGCTGAAAAGAATGTAAATTCACATTTATTTGGATGGAATGTTCTATAGAGATCTGTCAGACCTTTTTGATCAAGGGATCTGTTCAGTTCCATTATATCTTTGCTTATTTTCTGTGTGGAGGATCTATCCAGATCTTTCAGTGGAGTGTTGAAGTCTCCTGCTACTATGGCAATGTTGTGTAACATGGTG
>VBSM01001793.1:2024331-2035585 GCA_008086735.1 Cheirogaleus medius | reverse complement strand
AAAAAAAACCACATTATGTATAAGGAACAACAAAAGTGCCTGGGCATATAAACATCCAATGAATGGAAGTTTTCATTGTCACCTAACCTCAATTTTTTTTTTCTTACTTAAATCTTAACTTCTTGATACATGCCTTAGATGGACTTTCAGTGCAAATCAGATTCTATAGGAAAGATTCCTGCTCTCTCTTCAAATTCCACACATTCTCCCCGGCCTCTCTAGGGAAGAATGAAGAGGAGAAGGAGGCATCGGGTGCAGAGAGGCAATAGAGGCAAGTAATCATGTGCAAAGGAAACTTTTATTTCTGTCTTCCCAGGCTGGACAAGTCTGCGTTTGGTGAGGAAACTCAGATGCTGCTGACAGCCGTGGAGGAAAAGGTCCCGCACCTGACCATTTCCCATCCTCTGTGGGTGGAAGAGGAGTACAAGGCCAGGGGTGTGTTACTCTGACGGGGGCACCCTGAAGTGGCCTTCTCACGCAGGCTTCTCCTGCTTCACGTGTGCATGTCTCAGGCTGGCACGCCCGGTCCTGCGACTGCACGCCCTGCACTGCGGGCTCTGACCTCAGGGCTGCTCCCTGACAATCCGGGCAATGCGGTTATGGAATGTGGCTCAGTGCGTCTGTGATTGTCTTTGTCTCTGTCCTACACTCCCTTATCTTTGGAATTTTCATCCTACCCTGCAATATTTAGAAGAACAAACATGTTAAATGAATGCTGAACACCTTGGAAAGCAAGGCTTTCTTTTCTCAATGGATGTCTTGGTGTGTGGGAGCTTGCATTTGAAGGAACCACAGTCTTCTGATACTTCTTACTTGGAAGGGATGGTAGGATGTGGTTATATTGGTGTCACTAGAGCCAACATCCACCCACACTTTCTAGTTTGTCCAGATTTATATTTTTCTGGTCTAATAAAAGAAGCATTTCCAAATCTCTGCTTATCCTGTAGTATATGACACTCTAATAGAATTTTTAAAAATTCAGTATTATCTTTTTCCAATGTATCTGCAGAGTTTAGCATTATTTTTTTTTCAAATATAAACACTACCCTGTCATAATTAAACATTCCCTGGTTCTCCATTGCCTCTACAGTAAATTATTCATGCCTTATTGGCCTGGTATAGAATTTGTATTATATTGTTGCTACAAAACATAAAAGCAAGGTGACTCAGAAGCTGCATTATATAAAATCAATTCCAGTTAGATGGGAATATAATTTCACATTCCTCTGAAAATGAGGATTCTTCAGATACTTGGGAAGCCTTGATCAACATTACATGGGATTTAAGAAGTAAGAAATGAGTACAGTGGCTCAGATGAAGAAGTTTGGGGATTGTAAAGATAGGGGGTATATCACTCATGCTGAAAAAGGAAACGTTCCTGATGTCCATATCCAGGAAAACCCCCGCTGGTGTGGCTCAGGTCATGCAGGAGGACATCTGAGGCACAATGCTGGGGAAGACATCCTTTCCATGTCTCAAACTCAGTGTTCAGAATCCAGATTCTGGAGACAATAGGATCCTCCATTGCCAATTAACAGATTCTTTGTAAACACCACACTTTTCATTGTCTCATGTTCGTCTCCCAGTGATGGAAGCCTGAGGTGAACCAAAAAGGCCAGGACCAATGGTGCATAACTGGATCTCTTGGCACACTCTGGAGAGTCTTGTTTGAAATTCCCACGTTGGACATTCCTCAGGTTGTCAGAAATGACGGAGAATCAGCTGGCTGTGCCAACCTTAATGCTCTTATCTACTGAAGAGGCACAACTGTTGAGCCAGTGAGCAGACTACATGGCTCAGTCTTCACTTTGAATATTGTCATAAGTGATGTCTGTACTTACATGCAAAGCAGACATTTTGACCACATGACACATTCTATCCAAACCCTAAGAAAAGAAAGTGAGATGAGGATATTGCAATGAGTCTGAGTTCTGCCATCAGATCTTTCAAGGCTTAGGTCTCAGCTGTAGTGGTATTATGCTCGCTCTGGGGTTCAGAAAAGGTTGTCTATTACTTTCCAAATTATACTAAAATGACCAAAGAGATTGGTGGTGAAACAGCTAAAGAAACAATCAACAAAGTGTACAGACAACTCACAGAGTAGGACAAAATATTTCCAAACCACACATCTAGTAAGGAGTTAATATTCAGAATATATAAGGAAGTCAACTCAATAGCAAGAAAACCAATAACTGGATTTTAAAAATGGACAAAGAGCCTCGATAGACATTTATCAAAATAAGACATACAAATGCCCAAGAGTTACATGAAAAAAATACTCAATATCACTAATCATAAAAAAATGAAAATGAAAACCACCATGAAATATCACCTCACACCTGTTAGGACGGCTTTATACAAAAAGATGAAAGATAACAAGTGCTGGTGAGAATGCCATGGTCATTGCAGCATGTTCACAATAGCCAAGATATGGAATCAACCTAAGTGCCCACCGATGAATAGTGGATAAAGAAACTGTAGCATATACACACAATTGAATACTATTCAGCTGTTTAGAAAACGGAAATTCTGTCATTTGCAACAGTGTGGATGAATGTGGAGGACATTCTGTTAAATGACACAAGCCAGGCACAGAGAAACAAATTCTGCATGATCTCACTAAAATGGAAGTCTAAATAAGTTGATCTCTTAGATGTAGAGAGTAAAAAGATGGTTACCAGAGGCCGATGGGTGCAGGAGGGAGGGATGGCGAGTTGCTGTTCCAAGGGTACAAAGTTTCATATAGACAGGAGAAGTTAGTCTTTAGATCAATTGAACAGCAGTGTGACTACATTCAATAGTAATGTATTGTATATTTTAAAATAACTAAAAGAGTAACTTACTGTCCTGACTTGGCTCCCTTTGGCTTCATGTGTTTCCTAATCTTGAAAAATCTGTAAAGGAAATCCATTTTGTTCAAGTATAAGGTAAAAAAAACCAAACTACATTGACATAGCTCAATTCCCAATACTTCAGTTTTTAGGAATGGAATAAATATCTTGTATCATTGCTGACAAAGGTATCTTGACCTTGATGGAGGATATATTGAGATATAAAGTTTGTATTCTTTATTTTTATCTTTACTTCCAATTCTCCATGAATTTTTCTAGTCCTTCTTTCTCCTCATGAGTGTATGGAATATCTTTAGAATAAGCCATATGTTAACCAAAAAATAATCTCAAAAAATTTTAAACATGAAAATCAAATTGAATGTTTTCTGACCACAGTAGGAAAAAAACTAAAAATATGTAATAAGAAAAACATTGAAAACTGTAAACATACAGGGATATTGAATAACATGCTCCAAAAGAAACAGTGGCCAATGAAGAAATTAAGAGACATTTTAAAAATTTAATGAAACAAATAAAAATGAATGCACAACATACCAAAACCTATGGGAGAAATGGAAATCAGTGATAATTTATAGCAATAAACACCTACATCAAAAAAGTAGAAATATTTCAAATGAAAGAAAGTTTTATTTGTAATCACATAAAAATATGGAAGACATGGCAGTAAAATTAAACCAATGTGTGCAAGCATTCTGCAATGAATGCTATAGAATATTCCTCAGAAAATGACAGGTGACAACAATATCTATAGAGATATACCATAGTCATGGATAGAAGTATTCAATGCTCTTATGATATAAAGTCTCCCTACTTAATTGATAGAGTTGACAAAATCTCAAACATTACCAGCAGTATTGCATTGTTGTTGCTGTTCTTGTTAAAAATGGCAATCATATTCTACAAAGAGTAAAGAAGAGAACATAGGGTTCATAAGGCAATTTTAAAGAACTCAGTGAATGACAAATGTGAGCACCTCCTTATCAAACCACTGGAGAAGTCAGGACCTCCTACCCTAAAAAGCATGAGATGTCCAAATATGCCACACATAACACCTGACAGATGAGTGAGATTCAGAGTAGAGTATTGGTCAAACACACTCACATCCAAGAGAAGGAGGACACATGCATGGCACACCAAGCAGGCCCACAGGGAGTTGCACCAGGAAACACAGTGAACAAGCAGGGCCAGTAGGAGGATGGCTCAGTAGTAACAAGAGAGTGAGGTGCCCACTGGTTCCTAGGGGAGAATGTCATTGCCTTCTTTGAATAGAACCTCTTGCTGGCAAGGAAGAGAATCCCATGATGTTGAAAACCAGGTAGAGTACAGCTGGCCCAGCTGAGAAGGGCACTGGTTGAGTAGGAGCCTGTATAACTGGGAGGGGCATATCCCATGAGAGCAGGGAAGATTAGTGGTAGGATTTTGGGGAACGGTAGGGCTCAAACTTATCAAGAAAGTCTTTGAAGATTTTGGAGTTTACCATTAGAGGACACAACCTAACTGACATTCATGTGTCTCAGGGCCATATTGTGACCTACTATGTAAATATTTTCTTTATAATTTCCCCATATTTTCTATTTATTATTTGGATTTTCCTGAAATTTTAAAGAATACTGGTATTATACCCCTTTAGATGTACACACTGCTTTCACCTAGCACTTGCCCATGTGACCAAGAGTGCATTTTGCACTCAGGAATAAAGGGGGACAGCCTGGAGGTCCAAAGAGAGTGGGGCCGTGTGGTAGGTAACAAAACAGCAAGCTACGATCTCCCAGCACAGGCATGTACATATTAGAGAGACAAGAGGTCTATGGTGACAGAGAAGCTTCAAATGTAATATTTTCCAGGCTAATCAGATAGTGGGCACCAAATAACAAGATTTATAGAGTTTAAAGTCATGGGAAAGACCTGACTCCAGATATATGTTATGTACCTGTATGAACAGACTTTGAGCATCAGCATAGTTTTAGAAAGATGAAAGAATATTAAGGAATCTGCCCAACTGGAAATACAGGACAGGGAGCCCTAGACACACCATTGAGTGTCTATTCTATCCTGATTACAAATTGATTCTGAACTTAGTTTCTCTCACAGGGAACACAGAAAACTTTCTGTTCCTCTTGTTCAGAAGCTCATTAGGACCTTCTCACTAATTGCCAGAAGTTGTTCTTCATCACCAGAAGTGGCTGAGGGTGATTTGCACTGGGAATAAATGGTGCTCCTCAAGGAAATTTCTCCAAAGTCTCCCAGCAGACATTGTTATTGATGCTACAGATGACATGATAATGGGACCTCTGTGGGGTCATCAGATACAGGATCCCTGTCTCTATAACTGTGGACTCAAGGACCCCAGGATAATCCTGAATGACACTTCTCTGCACACAGCGCTGCAGCCAAGGCCCACCAGGTGAGTGCTTCTCTGTGTTCAGTCTCAGGGAAACAGACAGGACATGGTATTCTCCAACAAGAGAGGAGCACAGAGCTCTGGTTGTGTAGTGGTGTTGTTCATAGCAGGTGCTAATCCTTTCTTTTCTGAGCATCCCTGCCCATGCTGTGTCTGGTCAGATGGAGGGTGATCATTTGTGGAGTGTCTAAGGAGGAATACATGGTGAGGGTCACTGCAAATCCCTGTGTCCTGTAGACCCTGACAGTGAGAGATAGAAGGACAGGACCTCTAAAAATATGAAATAAGGTGGATGAGAAGAGCCACTGAGGTCCTCAACCACCTACACAACTGTCTGCTTATTTTGTCAGACCTAAAAATTTAGGTTTAGGTGTTAATACAAGTGAAAAGTTAAAGTGCAGGCTTCTCATTAGAACTTAAGTATCCTAACATATAAAATTAAGTTCCCTGAAAAACACATACATTTACAAAGAGATACACAGAAAGAAATAGTCAATGGTACATTATGGTGTGATAACAATTTTGCTTTCTCAAATCCCACTGAAGTAGGATGCAATTGTCTCAGTATTTCTCCAAAAAATTCTAGGATGCTTATCTGTGTGAACTCTCTGTTGTGTGTTTGTGTAGTGTGTGTGTGTTTGTGTGTGCGCCCATACTTTTATCTAAGTGAATGGAAAAGAGCTCATAGCAGTATCCTTCATTACTTTGATGCAGCAGAGGAAGAAATAAAAAAAATTAGTGAGGAGAACTCTAGTTAATATTCAGGTTTTATGAAAATGTGACTTTTGGAAGACTGTTGATGTATTCTTCTTACTTTACCTTTAATTAGGCTTTCCCTATATCTCTGTCAATGGCAGGTAATCAAAACAATTGAAAAATACCTTCCATTATGATATTTCTGGCATGACTAAATGAGCAACACCATTGTCCCTGCCATTGTAATGAACAATTATTAATAATGTGAAATCTACATTGTGTGTTCACACCTGTCTTAGGATCTGCATTAATTATTGTATAGCACTTTGTATTATTACATTAGTGCATATTTTATTTTTTCAATGACATAAGAGGGCACAAAGTGGTAAGAAATATGACCCAGGTTGGACTAAACTAATAAGTGGATGATTTATGCACAGTAAGATTTTTCTGGTTCTGGAGGCTGAAATCTCAACAACCCGCCCAAGGGCTTCCAATCCAGAGAGCAACAAGGTCATGAGAGCCGCAGGGTGTGTTCTGATGTCTCAGCACCAGGGACTGAGGGGTCAAGAACAAGACCCAGATCTGGGGAACCCAGCACTGGTGGTAATAAGCTACCCACTGTGCTGCTTCCTTTGTTGTCTACACAGTAGTTTCATAAGATGTACCTAATTCTCCTGAAGAGCAAGGAGTTTGGGTAACTTTGGGGTTTTGTTTCAAATTCATGTCTTCCCTCTGTACCCTACAATGGGTCTGAATCCTACAGGGATAATTAAGATTATTGTCTCAAGAAGACATTACTCCCTGAACCAGAGTATGTCAATCTTTGTGTTGGATCTCACAGAACCTTGTTCAGTCATGAGGGCTACAATCAAACATTTATGTGACACTGTTATGAATTTTGGGTTATTCAAGATGAGTTAAATAGCCTCTCATATGTAAAATGTAATTAATGACTCAGACAAAACACAGGGACTCAAAAACTAACAAAGATGTAAAACAACATGTTGGTGCAGTGGGTCTAATGATCAATGTTTATTTGTCGTGAGTTGAGGAAGACACCACTCAGGAACAGCTTTCCAGGACCTGATCTCTCAGCAAGTTACGATCTGTGGAATTATTATTCATTCTAATTCTTTTGTCACTGGGGATATTTTCCTTACTGAATAGAATATCTTAGGGTCATCTTGTGTGGCCAGAGAGCTACTGATTTATAAACTTATTTTGCATAGAGTTACTGCAATATGTAGTGTAGAATTCTTGAAATTTGACTATTAATTGTCTTGTAATGAGTTAGACAACCTTATGATTTGAGTATGGATTTTACTTTCCCATTTAATTATCTTAATTGAATGTATTAATGTAATAGGAAAATTATGAATTCTAAATATACAGCATTGCATGCTTATCCTAGCCCCCTTCATTTATACATTTATAAAGTACTTATTTATTTACTATTTATTATGTCACCTCATTGTGGAATAAGACACACATGGCCCCTAAATTCAAGAACATTTTTTTTGTGGGGAATCAGAATAATAGTAAATACACAAATGATGGTAAACTGTGAAATTGGTGCCAGTGATTGTTGTCCAGTGTTATATGACAGTTTCTCCATTTTCAGGGAGAAAAAGGCCAGAATAATGTTCTGAGATGAGAAACTAAGAATTCTGATGCCACCACTAGCATAACTGACTCTCTACGCCAAGCCACTCTGCAGTCCCTGCCATGTATTTTCAGTACAGTATCCTAAGAACCGTGGGGGAAGTGGCTCTGAAAACCATCTTCCCTCTGCAGATTGTCGTGGGGACTCTGGCCAATGTCATTCTGTTCTTCCACAATGTCTCTCCAATCTTCACTGGCCTTAGGATGAGGCCCACACACACGATCCTTGCCCACATGGCCGTGGCCAACTCCCTGGTTCTCCTCTTCACTGGGATTCCCCACACGATGGTGGTTTTTGTTCTAAAAAAACCCTTATCCACCCTTGGGTGCAAACTGGTGTATTATATCCGCGTAGTAGCTCGCAGCACCACCCTGTGCTCCACCTGTGTCCTCAGCACCTATCGGTTCCTCACTATTGTCCTCTGGAGCCCAGGGACAGCGATGCTCAGAGGAAGAGCCCTCAAGGCCATTGGTCCTGTCTGTGGCAGTTGCTGGGTGTTCAGTGCCTTGTTGAATATCTATGTTCCTGTCATAGTCACTGGTCCACAAGACACAAACAATGATAGCGACACACAAGGCAAATGGTTCTGCTCATCCTCTGTTCGGGCTGCAACCCTAGTCTTCTTGTGTTCAGCCCCCGATGCCGTGTTTATTGGCCTCATGGGCTGGGCCAGTGGTTCCATGATGCTTCTGCTGCAGAGACATCGCCAGAGAGTACAGCACGTTCACACCACCAACCACAACCTCAGATGCTCCCCTGAGACCAGAGCTACCCACACGGTCCTGATGCTGCTGGTCATCTTTGTCATCTTTTACATGCTGAATTCAATGTTTACTTTTTATGTGGTTGTATTTTTGTATCCTCGTCTGTGGTTGATGCATGCCTTAGGTGTTTTGAATTCATGTTTTCCCACTGTTTGCCCCTTACTTTTGGTCTTCAGGGATCCTAAAAAGCCTCGCTTCCGCTCTTAAACTGTAGAACGTCATGACTAAAATGTTAAATGTAGAAGACAGCATCCAGAACAGCCACAATTACTCTATTCAATAGCCATTGTTTATCACTTTCCTACATGAAACCCACAGTGATCTAGGTAAGTCAATGTGGTGTTGCTGCTCCATTGGGGAATCTGTTATAGATGAATTTATGAGCTCAAAAAAGTTCATATCATTTTGAGGAAATAAGCTTCCCCTTCTGCCAGTGGAATTGTTCAAGATATCTCCTTTCTTCAGGAATATGTAAAAAGAGTCCACACAGTTTATTCCAATATAGACAGTCACATAAACATTGTGTTAAGAAAGTTAAATAAGTTTGTTAAATAAAGTTTAATAGTTTTGCTACTGCCTGACACATACTGGTACATAGTTTAATATGGGTTCAACTAAATATTCCTCCAAGGCAAGTAGATATTTTATGTCTAGATGAAAACAAGAAACTTCAATAATGGAGTATGTGTTTGCCTACATTAATTTGTATATTTAATTCACTCATATTGCTTCCAAATGCTTTATCGTACAGAAGAAACAATGACGTCCAGTGAATTACCACCCCTTAAATCCCTGCAGATTTTCTTTACACGGCTGATCTTAGTAAATATTACTGATTGGATGGATGAAGCATGTTACAATGGCTGTAGGTGCTACCATCTATACACTTTTACAAGGATTTTTAGTTGTCAACATTGAAAATCAAACCTGGGGATGTTTTTTCTATTTTTCTATCAGCTCTTTCCCCCTCTTAATTGCATTTTGTGGGGCTAGTCTGGAGCATTTACTAGAGCAACCTTTTTTTAAAATTTCTTTTATTAGTTGTATTCAGGTCTAATTATTTCTAGTGGTATTATAGTTGTAGACATCAAATTTTGGATTCTTCAAGTATTATATCTAATTAAAATTACTATCTCCTACTTACAAGAATATGTAGAAACCTATAGAAATTCACATACGTTACCACATACTTTGAGCTATTGTTTTCTATACCTTAATTCTGTATAATTTATAACTCACAATAAATTCTGGTTTTGCCATTAAGAGCCAGTTGTCTCCCATGGAAAATGAAAAAAGCAAGTGTAGATTACACACAGGTGCACATTGTGGCCATTTCTGCTGCTCATAATTCTTTTATTGTTTTTATTATGGGGGTACAAGTATTGTTGGGGATACATATATTGCCCCTGCCACCCCTTCCCCACCCCACCTTGCCAGAGCTTCAAGTGTGTCCAATCCTTAGGTGGTGCACACCTCACCCATTATGACCATATACACCTTTCCCCTCCTCCCCCCTCCCACCAGTCCACCACCCGATAAAAGTTTTTTTTCTTGACATTTTGGTTACATTGTATATCTTTGCCTCTCCCTAAGGAGGGTTAGAGGTAATCCCTTCCCCCTGACAATGTACGTCACATCCCTAAGATGTGGGTCTCCTCCGCAATCCTTGGTGAACCCTACAACTATTTGAGTATCATAGTTTAAATCAGTCAGTACCAATTTGATGGCGAGTAGATGTGTAGCCCATTTTCCAGATCTTGTGTTGCCTCACTTTGGATAACGGGCTTAAGCTTTATCCAGGATAGCATAAATGGTGTTAGCTCATTGTCGTTTGTTAGAATTGAGTAATATTCCATTGTAAGCATATACCAAATTTTAATTAGCCATTCATGCATTGACGGGCACTGGGGTTGTTTCCATGACTGTGCAATAGTGAATTGTGCTGCCATAAACATTTGGGTGCAGACGTCTTTATAATAGAAAGTCTTATGCTCTTTTGGGTGGATGCCCAACAATGCTATTGCCGGTTCGAATGGTATTTCTATTTCTAGCTGTTTGAGGTATCTCCAAATTCTTTTCCACAAAGGTTGCACTAATTTACAGTCCTACCAGCAGTGTAAGAGTGTTCCTGTCTCTCTACATCTTTGCCAGCATTTGTTGTTTTGGGATTTCTTGATACAGGCCATTCTCGCAGGGGTTAGATGGTATCTCATTGTGGTTTTGATTTGCATTTCTCTGATGATTAGAGATGTTGAGCATTTTTTATATGTTTGCAGGCCATTATTCTGTCTTCTTTAGAGACGTTTCTGTTCATTTCCATTGCCCACTTTTTAATGGGGTTGTTTGATTTTTTCTTGTTAATTCTTTTAAGTTCTAGATAGATTCTTGTTATTAGGCCTTTATCAGAAGTGTAGAGGGCAAATATTTTCTTCCACTCTGTGGGTTGTCTATTTGCTCTAATGGTAGTTTCCTTAGCTGTGCAGAAACTTTTTAATTTGATCAGATCCCATTTGTTTATTTTTGATGCTGCAGTGATTGCCTTGGGGGTCTTCCTCAGAAATTCTTTGCCTAGACCAATATCTGATAAGGTTTTCCCCACATCTTTTAGGATTCTTAAGGTTTCATGCCTTAGGTTTAAGTCTGTTATCCATCTTGAGTGAATTTTTGTGAGAGGTGAGAAGTCGGGATCCTGATTCGCTCTTCTGCATGTAGCTAACCAGTTTTCCCTGCACCATTTATTGAAGAGAGAATCTTTTCCCCATTGTATATTTTTGTCTGCTTTATCAAAAATTAGGTTGCCGTATACTGTTGGTTTCATCCTTGGTATCTCAGATCTAATCCAGATATCGATGCTTCTGTTCTTGTGCCAGTTCAA
>VBSM01001793.1:1980570-2005978 GCA_008086735.1 Cheirogaleus medius | reverse complement strand
ACATGCCAGAGCTTCAAGCAAGTCCAATCCCCAGGTGGCGCGCACGGCACACATCTACAATGAATTTCTAAATTCCTGAACCTCTCCCCCAAGCCTGGATCTATTTCTACAGTCTAACAGCACTTTTTTTTTTCTTTTTGCCAGTGAGCATAATAATGCCTGAAAGAATAACGATGTCTAGAAGTTAAGGAAAGAAGTGCATAATGACTGCCTGTGTTAGAACTCCAAAGCACTTAGAACAATGCCTGTTGTAGAGTCCTCAATAGCGTCAGGGCCTGGAGTCTTTACTGAAGGCAAGAGCAGAACCTTCTCTCCCAACCTGACTTTGGCCTCAGAACATCCACTGGGTTTGATGCCCAACTAACACCTGGAGTTAGTCCACATCCTCTAGCCAATATCCTTTGTGCAATTATAAGAAAACATCATCTTTGAGAAGACCTCCTATATGCAAGCTTTGAATAGAGCAAGGGTTAACAAAGAAACAAATTTTATGAGTTTAGTGTAGCTTAAGTGTACAATGTTTATAAAAGTCTGCAGTAGCATACAGCAACATCCTAGGTCTTCTCATTCAGTCACCTCTCACTGACTCACCCAGAACCTCTTCCAGGCCTGCAAGCTGCATGCATGTTAAGTGCCCTAGACAGGTGTACCAATTTTTATCTTTTATACCATATACTTACTGTACCTTTTCTATATTTAGATATATATATATATATACTCACCATTGTGTTACAGTTGCCTACAGTATTTGGTAGAGTAACATGCTGTACAGGTTTGTAGCCTAGGAGCAGTACACTACACCACATAGTATAGATGTGTAGTAGGCTATACTACCCAAGTCTGTGTAAATATATTCTATGACGTTTGCAGAGTGAGGAAATCGCCTAACAATACACTTCTCAGAACATATCCCTGTCATGTGATGCACGACTGTATACATAAAATTATATGCCATATAACCTTTTGAGATTGGCTTTTCCACTCAGCATAATCTGTCCTAGTTACTGTTTGTAGCAATAATTCATATTTTATTGCCAAGTCATGGTCATGGCTTGAAGGCTTGAATGTACCACTTTTTTTTTTTTTTTAACCATTCACTTCTTTGCAGACATTTGAGGTGTTTCCAGTTTTGGCTATTGTAAATAACCCTGTTGTGAACATTCGTGTACAGGGTTTTCTCAGGTCATATTTTCATTTTTCTGGGATAAATGTCAAGGAGTACAATTGCTGGTTGTAGGATAAGTTTATGCTCAATCTTGTAAGAAATTTAAACTGTTTTCCAGAGTAGCTCATTGATATTATTTAACATTCCTCAGAAGTTATTTATGACAAAAAAATATGATCTGTATCTAGCTGCTATTTAATTCAAGCTTAATGTTGGATATTGTTAGATCACTTGGGATCCCGCATGAGTTGCCAAAGATTGCAGTTGGGACAATAGAAATAGGACTGAGTAACACCTTAGGTTTGCAGCTGAAGATTAGGAAAGTCAGGGTTAAGGAAGTGGTTGGTTTCCCTTCCATTAACAGTCAAGAGTCAATTTCAGTATTTTTGTTTCAAGCAATTGAAAGAACTGGACACGAGTTTGAGTATATAGCTGGAGACAGCGACTGGTCAAGGGAGATGTGACTGGAACACTATTGGAGTGGGGAGAAGTGAAGAGCAGGAGATGGACATGAGTGTCAGCTGAGGGACTGAGTCTTTAGGGTGGCAACTGTGGAGGTAAGACAGGTCTTAAGACATGAGACCTAAATAATCTGCCCAGCTCTTGTTCTTTATAATAAGATTATGTATCTTCAGCCCCTAAGAACCCTAACACCTACCCAACAGATGAATAAACATTCCCCCCTCATGTTGGGCACTATCTTAGATACAATAGATCCAAATGCTTAAAATAGAACACCATAAATATGGTGTCAGAGCTGGAAAAGTTATCAAAGTCTGCTGTATCTGACTGACTCTCTCTCTTCTGAAAGACAGGGCCAAAGGGAGAGGCTTAGCATATGTGGCTCTTATGATTTTGAGGTATGTTCCTTCTATGCCTAGTTTGTTGAGGGTTTCTATCATGAAAGGGTGCCAGATTATATTGAATGCTTTTTCTTCATCTGTTGGTATGATCATATGGTCTTTGTGTTTGCTTCTGTTTATGTGATTAATCACATTTACTAATTTATATATGTTGAACCATCCTCATATCCCTGGGCTAGAGTGCACTTGGTCCTGGTGGCCTATCTTTTTGAGGTACTGTTGATTTTGGTTTGCTAGTATTTTATTGAGAATTTTGCATCTATGTTCATAGGGATATTGGTCTGTAGTTTTCGTTTTTTGTCACTTCTTGGCTTTGGGATAACGGTGATACTGGTTTCATAGAATTAGAAGGAGGAACTCCTCCATAACTCAATGTTATGGAATAACTTCTGTAGGATGGGTACCAGTTCTTCTTTGTAGGTCTGGTTGAATATGTGAATCCACTTGGTCTGGGGCTTTTCTTTTAGGGGAGATTTTTTTATTATCACTTCAATCTCGCTCCACATTGTTGATCTGTTTAGGATTGTGTTCTAATAAAACCATTTGTGGATACTGAAAAAAAAAAAGACTTTTTCTGAGATCACACAAATCTCACATTTCTCAGAAGTTTAGGGGGGAAGTCACCCTTCATCCTATGGGATGGTTACAAATTTGTGAGCAGAGAGGAGAAAGATAAGGGAACAAATACTAGCTGAGGTGTAAGTAAATCAGGAGTGAAAGTGTGGTAGAAATACAAAATAAGGAGAGGATGTAAGATGAAAGAGTCCAGGGATTCCTAGGGATACTTTTGACAACTCTCTTTACACCCCCCACAAAAAATAGGACCATGGCCCCTTCAATTCAATTCGTTACTCCAGGAAGCATCCTGATAAAAGAATCATGCATCATACTTTTCCCCAATGCATTTAAAACTTTTATTACTTCATATACTCCTTTTAATACTCTAGTGAGACAGTGTAGGAGTTTTTACAAAGAAAGTGGTTGACTTAATCAAGGTCACAAAACAAAATCAAATGAGAAATCGTAACCCTAATTTTCCTGTATCCCAGTCATGATAGTAGCGCACATCAAATACACTTTACGTAGAACATGGTTAAAGTAATTACTTTAACCATGAAACCCAGAAACTGCAGTTTCCTCTGTTGTGGATGCAAAGCCTCTGGGAAATTTGAGAAAGACTGACTGCCAAGTGTAGTTAGATTTCGTTGAACCGGGCTGAGAATGACTCTGAGAACTATGCAAATCATTGAATTGTCTGCCTTCTCTTGCAGTGCAAGGTTGATACAAAAAGACCAGCTTGGTATTTTTTTGTCTTACAGCCATCAGCAGCCTCTGAGTTTCTGTATTCAAATCACTCATTTGAATCCTGAAGAAATATAGAGGGAGAATCGTGTTAATACTACATGTTATATTTCACCTTTGTCCATCAATGACTAATTCCCCACATGTCATCCTTTGGACATTCTTGGGAGTGTCTATCTTGCTACCTCAGAGGAAGGAGGAAAATCTGCTCTCGACTAAATACCCTAAGACAAAGATTTCTCCATTAAGCATTGGAACATAAGGTAAGAATTCCACTGGGAGAACTGTTTGAAGTTAATATTAGTAGTAATGACTGTTAATGTGTACTCTGTACTTTGTAGGCATATCTCATCACATCCTCACAAGAGATGAAGTCATTAATGATTTTATGGATTCGAACACCTGGGGTCAGAGTTTTCAACTAGAATTTGTTTACATAGCTGGAGAACAGAGGCACACTCATGCCAGAGCCCACGCTTATAACATTTGATATGATTTCTTCAAATTAAGGAGGGAGATTCATAGTCACTTTTATTTATCTTGTGCCCTCTCTATATGAGTGTCCTAATTAGCAGGTAGGTACAAATACTTTTATAACCTGACATATGTTCATTTTGTTCAATTTACTTTCATTAAGCACCTACAACATTGAAGGGAATAATATCCTTGCCACTATGGAGACTGTATTCTAGCAGAAGGAGTTGGATAACAGACAGAACACACATGTTATATGGTAAATTAGAAGATAAGAGCCCTGCAGGAAAATAAAGAGAATATGGGATTTAGAAAGCTCAAAATGTTTGAATGGGTTTTCTACGCATCTGAAAGTTTGACTCAGTATCTGAATTTATTATAAAGTGTCATTTGGAGAGCATAAGGAAAAATGAACTCATAAAAGGGTCCCAAGCACATTGAATCTATGTTCTGAAATAATCTGTAAGAATTCTGAGATAAATATTCCCATTTTCCATTTGAGAAAATTGAAGCCAAGTGGAAAATGAGCTGCCCTGCCTGTGCTTGATCAATGGGCAAATCCTAGATGTGTATACTTTGTCTCTGATTGAACACTCAGTAACCTGAATGTTGCTTTCCTTTAAGAAAATAAAGCAGGTAGAAATGGAATGCTAGATATTGCCAGAATTTTCTAAATATGTGGACAAAGTGTGAATAGAAATTGTGGTAGGCAGCTCCTCAGACGGCTTCCAAAGATCCTCACACCCTTGAATAATTCTCTCCTTGGGTGTAGGTGGGACCTGTGATTTGCTTCTAGTCAATGGGCAAAAATGAAATGTCGCTTCCTTGTTAAGTTTATATAAAAGTGTTACTTCTGTCTTGCTAACAAACTCACTCTATTGCCTTGCAAAACATTTCAATGCTCATTTCACTAACAATGAATATTATCTCTATTTTTTAATATTTGCTAATTCAATAGACAACATTATTTTAGTAGATGTTTTGATTTATGTTTTCCTAGTTATCAGTGATGTTAACCTTTTGTTTATATTTGTTAATTACTTTATTTCATCTATTTTGAAATACTATTAAAATCCTGTATTCTATTGTGACAAAAAAAAATTTGATGAAGAATGGTCCACATGGCTAGGAACTCAGGGTTTCTTCTAGCCAACAGCCATCTAGGCACTAAGATCCTCAGCCCAACAGCCCTACAGAAGCTGAATTCTGTCAACATCCACGTGATCACAGAAGCAGATTTCTTCCTTCCAGTTGAACCTTTCAGTATGACCCCAGCCCTAGATGCAGCCTCGTAACAGATCCTGAAGAAGATGACCAACTAAGCCATGACTAGACTCCTGAGACTCACAGACTATGAGATAACAAATATGTGTGTTAAGTCCTAAGTTTGTGGTGACTTGTTATGTAGCAACAGTTAGCTAACACAGAAAGGAAGAGGATCCTTACTTTATGAGAAGGAATCTAATGGGTTTGGAATGATGAGATGGGAGACTAAGAATTAGCCATTTTCTTCGTCTAGTAATGAGGGACACAACCAAGCAAGGGAAAGTAAGAAAATGGAAAATATTTAAAGATATGGAAAAAAATGTTCTTAAAGGTATAACAAGTAATACTAATTGTCACCTTTTACTCAACATTTGAGTACATACTTTTGCTTTGAGAACTCAACATATATTCTCAATCTCCCAACAGGAAAGAATATCCTTTTTTGGGTCTTTTTCTTGGGGGGGCGGCATTTGAAACTGGCAATGCATTTGTGCATATGCCTTAGATTATTTCTACATAGACTTGTCCCCATCACCAAGGAAAACAGCATCCAACTTACCCAAATGCCTCAAGTACACATGCTGGGTGTCCCAAGCCCTCAATAAGTTTTCTAGCTCCTTCATCACCCAAATTATTTTCAGACAGATTGAGTGTTTTCAGTGTTTTGCTGCTCATGAGAACAGAGGTGAGAGACTGACAGCAGGCACTGGTTAACCCGCACTTTTCTAGCCTGTAACAAGGAAACGCACAGGTGAAATGGGACCCAATCCTCGGGGAGAAATGACAAGCAGATCAGATGGGCGTGAGCTAGAGGTTTAGCTCAAATACCTCCCTCCACACGTTCTGGACAACAGAGCGGCATTTCAAACAACAGACCATTATGTCTGAGTTTTTATTTCCCAATGCAGATTCTTTCCTACGTATCTTTTCTTCCACTTTTCCTAACGCCAAATAGGGAGCTTTCTCCACAAGGTACCTACCCAAGAGCCTCCAGCTTGCAGTTTGGATGTTTCAAAGCATGACACAGCGGCTCCACTCCTACATCCTCTATGTTGTTATGCCCAAGCTCAAGCCTCCTCAGGTGCTGATTATGATAAATAAGAACTGATGCAATATATCGGCAGATATCGCTGGTAAGAAAACAATTAGCCAGCCTGGAAAAAACAAACGTAAGCTAGACACATGACCGCCTGTCTCAACAGTTTTATATCATGAAGTGCTAAGTGTCCTTGGACCCATCTCATGATGTTCATGAAGAAGGGACTCATTACAGAGACAAGAGCAGTGTTAACAGCTATAGAACATTTACAACATACCAGGCATAATTCAAAGATCTTAATGCATGTTAACTCAAACAATGGTCAAGAGGCTCGCATCATCCTGATTTTACGAACAAAAAAACCGAAGCCAGAATGTTTTAAGCATTTTTATCCCAGGACGTAGATAGCTGGAAGTCATATTCCTGTATCTTTGTGATACAGAACTTGGGTTCTGAAGAATTATTTTGGGCAGCCTCTTCTGACATTCATTCTTCTAGCTTCCAGTACTCATGTCAAAGACCAATGTTATTGAGGAGAGCTAAATTTACTGTCTTTATGATAAAAGTAATTATGCCACGTGATCCTTCTTCTCACTTAAAGTAGGCAAGGCCCACATTCTCCCAAGAGATCTGCCATCTTCTTTCCCCACTCATGTCTCCCATGTCTAGTTCTACAGTTCTGCTTCACTGCCTCCCCACAGTGGCGAGGCAGGCTGCATCTGTGCCCGCGCCTTCACATAGGCTATTTGTTCTACTTGGAAGCCCCACTCTGGTGATCTGCACGACTCAGTTCCTGCCCTCCTCCAAGTCTTTGCTCAAATGTCCCCTTGTCAATGAGGTTTCCTTGACTAACCTTGCTTAGAGAGGGGGAAATCACCACCAGCACTCCTGATCCATTTTAAATTGAAAAAAAAAATTCCATAGCACTTTTTGTTGTCTGATACAGGGGTTGACAAACTTTTTCTATAATAGGCCAGATAATAAACATTTTAGGCTTTATGGGCCACACATCCTCAGTCACAACTACTCAACTTTGCCATCATAACACAAAAGTGTTCATAGACACCCTATAAATGGCTGTGTTCCAATAAGACTTCATTTATAAAAACAAGCAGAGGGTCAGATTTGGCCCCTGGATGATAGCTTGCTGACCTCTTGCCTAATAATACATCATTTACTTATGTCTTATTTTCTATCTCCCCCAGTGCCAATGCAAGATCCTTAAGACGTGGATATTTGTTTTGTTCTCTGATGTGTCCCAGCCACCTAGAAGATTGCCTGGCATTTAGTACACATTTGGTAATAATTTGAATAATTAGATATGGAAGCAGATTCTAGAAAAATCCCAGGTTTATGCTTTACGTAATAGTTATGGGGTACTAACAATGCCAGTCATATCCATGTTTTCAAGCTTAGAGGGAAAGAAGTAGGACAAACACAGTGTTGTATAAGTCCTACAGGGGCTTATAGGAGAGGTTCCTGCCCAGGTGTGGGGAAGGCAACAGACAGAATGGACAGTCGTACTTAAGGAGATTCTTGAGTGATGACAGAAGCAGCATGTTTAGAGTCTACAGCAAGATTCAAACTACAGCCTGAGCACCGAAGCCGACAACCCTATGCTCTGTAAGTGAAATTTTGTTGGGATGCAGCCACACCCTTTTGTTGACATATCTGTTCGTGGCTGCTCTTGAGCTATGGCGGAGTTGAATAGTTGTGACAGGGACCTATGGCTTGTGAAGCCCAAGATATTTACCATCTAGCCCTTTACAGAGAAAGACTGCTGACCCCTGTTCTAAAGCATCGTGTTCATTTTTCTCAACCTCTTGGGCACAAACTAAGGGCCAAGAAAACAAAAAGTCTTATTTCATTTTCCCAAAGGCAGCTTCCTATAAACTGCCATGCCCAAGTAAGCAAGATCCTAGAAGGAAAGGATATCCCCAGAATTTCCTGTTTCCCCCCTGACCTGCCTATTCCCAAATCAAAGTAAATGGAAACATGGGTTTATGTTATAACTACAAGGCAGAAAGAAATTTCAAATAAAAAGTCAGATATGGTAGTGTTTATATTCTTATATAGTCTATTAGCACATCAGTTCAGTAGCTTACAAGCTAGAGTGTTGCTATTTTATAAGCAGGAGATAATTTTGTGATCTCAGGTTCTCATATTTCTGAGCCAAAGAAAGACATTTGAGGTAGAACATTAAAAAAAAAAAAAGACTTCACATTCGACAACTTCAAAGAATAAAAAAAAAATTTAGATAAGTGATAGCTCATCACCTGATAAAATATTAGAAAGTTGATTATCTAGTATCATTGAGAGACACTCAGAAAGCTGTAGAAGGTTTTTACTTATTTCTTCCTGGAAGATTGGTCCAAGGCCACTGGATCACGACTAAGTCAGCTTATCAGAGAAGTGCACGTCTTTGGCCCATAGTTGTGGCCTAAATACGGCAACCTCCCCACCACGTGCACCGACACACCCCTTTCCAATAAAGCTACTTTCCAACAATAATGTCCCTGTGATTGCCTAACCCAAAAGACATTCCCTTCCCCATAAATACGTAAGCCAGGTCAGGGCTGAATCTTTAGGCCCCTTCCCCCGCAGCCCTCCTACCCGGTACGCCCAGCTGGACCTGGCCCAGGCACCCGTCTGAGTGGTGAAGGTCTCAGGGATTTCGTGGACCCTGATCCTTCTCAACTAGAAGGTTTTGCCAACAAATCTTACTGTGCTTTTATGCTACCTGTTGTCAGCAACATGTGTTCTCACACCCTTTATCACCCACGATACCATCGCCAACTTCACCACTCAAACCCTCACACGGCAGGGAGGCCATCGTCCAATAGATCCATGGAGAGACTTACTCTAGCTCCTGTAATTGACATTCTGGAAACGACAGGGGAAGAGTGAAACTCAATACTCCATGGTTATGTAAGTAATTCACACACAGGTCTAGATGTTTTAGAGTTTTGCTGAGGACAAGGAGGCTCGTAATGTAGACAGAACAACGTTCAGTGAGACAGCAGTGAAATAACCTGTGTGGGGCCACAAACACAGAAGGCGCGAGTTAGTGACACAGTGACCCCTGGAAAAGGCTCAGATGCTATCAGCCACCCCGAATCCATAAGTGCCTCCATGCCTTCCACTGCCACAGCCCAACACATCTCTACCTGTGACGTTCTTACTGGCAAGAGGAGGTATGAACTACCCAAGATAGTACAGAGGGTGAAATACCAGGATGGATAATACAGAGCAGGGCATGAGAAAAACCACCAAACTCCCACTAACTGGATCATCTTACACAAGTTACTTCTGTAACTTGGTTTCCTCATTGTTTGTTAAAGTGTGTTTTTCTGTTAAGTTTAACCCTAAAATTCTTTTAAATTTAAAAATTGTGATTCTAAAAGAGCTACCTTGCTGCTTACAAGGGAATATGAGAACCGTTGAAAATTTTGGAAAAAGTAAAGGCAGGATGCACACCTGAAGCCCTCGGGCTCTGGAACTGTAAACCCGTGTGGTGGTGTCCAGTTTTGCACGTTCAGGTTTAATTTGCTGCCAATATTTGAAAGTTTACTCAATTCCAATCTGGATTTCCAGCTTCTCTATTATAAGAAGTTGGAAATGGACACACTAGATTGTGGTTTCCGCCGGGGGAGAGGGTAGGCTGGACCAGGGGTTGCAATGTCGGCTCCTGCTCTTACGCAGTCAGCTGCTGCGGCCCAGGTGCTGCATTCGGAATCTCCTTCCCACATACGTAACTCTCTCTCCAAAGCCTTAAGTTTGCTAATGTTGTAACCCCCATTCTTCAGACTGGGAAATACAAGTGTATGGACGGGGGAGGGGGGACACCTAAAACATTTTTGCCACCATTATGCTGCAAATTAGTTGTTAATCAAGAATATTAGGCCAGGTATGGTGGCTCACGCCTGTAATCCTAGCACCCTGGGAGGCCAAGGCAGGAGGATCACTTGAGGTCAGGAGTTCGAGATCAGCCTGAGCAAGAGTGAGACCCGGTCTCTATTAAAAAATTTAGAAAATCAGCCAGGTGTGGTAGCATGCACCTGTAGTCCCAGCTACTAGGGAGGCTGAGGCAGGAGGATTGCTTGAGCCCATGAGTTTGAGGTTGTTGTGAGCTAGCTTGATGCCACAGCACTCTAGCCCAGGCAACAGAGTAAGACTCTCTCTAAAAAAAAAAAAAAAAATCCCCAGAATATTAACCCAGACCTGTCCAACTCCAAATATTAATGCCATACTTTTAGCTGCTGTGCTCTATTGCACTTTTCTTCTCCGTTATTCTTTGACCACACGCCTAACGTTCAAACCCAGGTCCGAACTCCTATTTGGTGGGCTTGTCTAAGTCAACTTACGTCAGTGACTCAAGAACACAATCCGGGTGGAGCACAGCATCGCACAGTGTTTGCATCCCATCGTCCCTCACGGGATTGTGGGATAAGGTCAACTTTTTCAGCTGCCTGCTGCTGACGAGGATCGATGAGATTTCTGCACATGCTCTGGCTTGCAAATGACAGCTCACGAAGCTGTAAGAGGAACTCAGAGATGAAATAAAGGCCTCCCAGTTTTCTAAGCCATGCCTCTTTTAAATAAAATTGGCCCCAACCAAGTGAGATGACATCTACTAAGAATAGGAAATAAAGGGATCCCTCTGCTTCTACTCTCACCCTACACCAGAGTTCTCAGAGTTCACATTTGGGTGCAGATGCAGATTCGAGACAGGCGGTCAGCAGGCAGTTCTTCATCCTTCTGCATCCATCTCTACATGGTCCCCAGTGGCATGTTTCAGAACTGTCAGGTATCAGGCCACCTACCTGACTATGTGAGGTGTGGGTACCACCCACATGTACAACCTGGTCAAGACCCTCAATTTTCCATCACATTTGCAATGACCTCTGATGGTTTTCCATATGGTCTATTATGCCCTGTATGATTTGGCTCTCAATGACCTTCTGACTTTATCTCCTAAACTTCTATTCATTGCTCACTCTGTCCCATCTACCCTGATCTCCTTGCTCTCCCTCAAGTCTACCAGGCACATTCTTACTATAGTGGCTCTGCTTTGACCCTCGTCTCTACTTGGCGATCTTTCCCCAGATAGTCGCGTGGTTGGCTGTCTCCCTTCCTTCAGCTTGTCATTCAACATTAACATCTTTAATGAGGTATTTGCTAACCATCGTTCAATCAACTAATAAATATCATGTACCATATTTTAGGCATTGTGCTAGGCTCCTGGGATACAGCAGAGAACTAGAAAAAAATGATGGAATTCTAGCAGTGCAAAGAAAGGACTGAATATGTAATGTACCTAGCAGATGATAAGTTCCATATAAGAAATAAATCAGAGTGAAGTGGAGAGAAAGGAAAGGAGGTATTCTACTTCTGTGGGGAGCAGTCAGCGAGAGATGTTCTAGCTAATAAGGTGGCATTGGAGCAGAAACCTGAGAAATAGAAGGGTAAGCCCTGAGTCTCTATGGGGAGAGAATTTCTGGGAGAAAAAAGGGTCCGATGCAGGAGTAGGGCTGGTGTTTCATAGACTTGCGACAAGTGCAATATGGCCGCAGCATGGTATGTGAATAGATGTGCAGAAGATAGGTCAGAGGGTTGACCAGGGTCACGCATGGTGAAATGATGCATTTTATTTCAGATAAAAGTGGAAGCCATTGAGGATTTGAAGATTAGGGGACAGAAGAGTTGCAAGATCTCACTTGAATTAAGAACTAAATGGAAGTTGCTCTTCTATACTCTTTTCCATGTAACAGGTGACAGTAGGAACAGGGAGAACAGGTAGGAAGATGCTGAAATAGCTCAGGTGAGAGGTGGCAGCTTCATCTACCATGCTTAGAAGCAGAGGGAACAGGAAGTAGTTGGATCCATTCTAATGATAGACCTGACTAATTTGTCTAAACCAAGCCACTTGAAAATATGTATTTAAAATGCCTATTAAATATCAAAATAGATAAGCTTAGAAGTTCATTGAGTCTGAAACCAGAAGAAATATATGTTTGTAAATATACATCTCAGAGTCTTCAGTGTGCAGAGGCTACTTAATGTCATGCATGAGAACTCAGATTTGTCGAGAACCACTTAGAAACATCCCAGAGATTAGCATTCAGGAAGGTAAGAAATACATAAAGGTGATTGAGAAGGAGCAAACTGAAGTTTGGAAGAGACCAAGGTCAAATTAAAAATGTTTCAAAATGGAAGGAGATAGGTGGGGTTGGGGGAGGGGCTGACCACAGAGTAGCAGCAGAGTTGGGATTTTGCCAGGAGAATGTGAAAGAAAGAGGGTATTAAGTGAGAGGATATAAGGCAATGACTACAAATGACCACAGAATTCAAATTGTGCCAGAAGGAAAGGGAAGGATGAGGCAGGAAAAAGACAATGGGAAGTTGCTGGTCGAATGGCTGAAGGACCAGTAGTATTTAAGGGTGGGGAGTTTGCTTACAAGACAGAGTGGCTTGAGAAGACAGGAGGTGCTGTTGGAGGTGCTTGACATTGTGAGCACACGTGAAACAAGTGAAACGCAGTTATCGGAGACAAGGTCTAGAGCTGCGTTGTCCAGCACTGGAGTCACTAACAAACATAGCTACTGAGCACTTAAAGTATGGTTAGCATGATGGAGGCATGGGATTCTTAATTAAATTTTAATTTGTTTAGATTTAAAATACAAGTTAATTCTCAATTTAGTTATTGGAAAACAGTATTTAAGAATGCCTTGGTTATGTGAATCAATTTTTTTCAATTGTAAATTTTATGAAGTCAAAATGGACGTCAAATATTTCCAGTGAAAATTTACCATCAGAATGGTGATGTCCTGTGAGTATAAAATACATACTGGACTTTGAAGTCTTCATACAAAAAAGGAATATAAAATCCCATTAATCATTTTTAATATTATGTACTGATATCATTTTATACATTGGGTTAAGGTTTTATTTTTAAAAAGTTCCACCTGCTTCTTTTTACTTTCTAGATGTGGCCCCTAGAAAATGTAAAAGTACTCCTGTGGCTCACATAGCATTTCCATCTGACCATGTTTCTTTAGGGTTTGACCAGGGTGGCTGGTCCCTGTGAATGAGCAGAAGAACTAGATCTTTAGAGAAATTAAGTCCTGGGAATGAGAAGACAAGTTACAGAAAAGATCAACGTAGAAACTGAGATCAATCAAAATGACTCGGGTGGTGGAAAGGTGAATATGTGACCAAAGCATTTGTACCCCCATAGTATTCTGAAATAAAATAAATAAATAGGTATATTTTTGGTATAGAGAAATACATCCTGTGCTAAAAATCTTCAAGACACAAATGGCATTAAGGACAGGTAACAGGTGGTATTGTCTGAAGAGCACCTCTACACACCAGCACCTGGCCATCCCCTCATGCACACTGAATATCCGGCCAAGCAACGACTCACCTCAGGTGCTGTATGCTGCACGTTGGACTACTCAAGATCTCACGCAGAAGGGAAAACGTGTTTAGGGAAATGGGCATACGATTCATGTTCAGAAAGGTGAGGTTCCTGTTACGAACCATAGACCTGAACAGGTTGTCAAATTTAGTATCAGCTGAGAAATGTGACAACCTACAGAAGATAAAATGGTAGGAAATGTCTGGTGAAGGTTACATACAGTATGAACATCTCTGCAATTGTTCCTGCCTGCTCTATTTCATTCTAGAACAGATTCTGAATGTTGATCATTTCCTCACATGCTGTTCTCAGTTGTAGGTGGCCAGTGAGGTCAGGGGATTTCCACTCATCCCGAGGTCAGGCCAGGTTGTTGACTTTGAAATTAACTTCTGGGGTCTTTATGATGTGTTTACTACCTTGACCTTCCTCAAGGCAGAACCTGTGAGTGGGCCATTAAGAAAACACACATATCCACATGCAAAATTAGCCATGCTTTTCTATGAGAGCAAAGGCCATAATATGTTGATGGGCCATACGTCCACAGGCTCTAGCACACATTAAAAATTCACTATTTCACTGGGGGAAAAACAGTGGGCCCAGAGTCCCTGAGTGAACCACCACCACTGCTCTCCCCCAACCCAGAAAGAATTTTTCATGATTCCCTTGAAAGTGAAAGCAAAATATCAGGGTAACATAATGGTCATTATCTCTTTATGGGCCATCTGGAGAGAAGAGAAGAGTTAGGAACCTACAACTCAAAATTAAACAAGAGAAATGTGAAAAGGGCTGGGGAAATTGGCCAACCCTCAGAGAAATGACTCAGGATTGAGAATTCTATGACAAACTCAAATATAGAACACATGGAAAGTCCTTTTAACTGAATTCCCAGCCTATAGGTGAGTTGACGGGAGGCTGGATGTGTCTCGCTTGCTGCTGTCTGTATTTCCAGAGTGCTTTGCCCAAGGATCTCTTGGTTCCCAATTTACCCAAACAACTTCCCTCCTTTTTTGCTCCCTATTGCAATGAAACTACTCAAAAATCTTCACTCTCCTCCCACCATTGTCTTTTCCAATCAGGCTTTACCTGTGCTCCCCCCCTTCCAAAGCCATTCTTGGTCACCAGTGCCCTCCACCTACTGATGTTACTGGTCAGGGATCAGTCTTTACTCTCCTTGGTTGACCACCACCCTCCAACACAGTTGCTCTTTCCTTTGTGAATAAGGAAACTTCTCCCGGGGCTTCAAGGATGCCATGCTCCTCACTTTTCTTCATAGCTTCATGACCAGTCAAACCCCTTTTCTGGTTCCTGCTTTTCTGACCAGATACTTCACCTTGGAGAACTATGGGAACCAGTCCTTGAATCTTTTCCTTTCTGAGCAACATTTCTACCCTTGGTAAACCCATTAGTCCTTGGCTTTAAATTTATAATATATATAAAATATATATTATAATTACATATAAAATATATAAATATGTAAAATATATGGTATCAAAATATATAATTATAATATTATAATTTATATATTATATAAATATATAATATATAAAATTTGAATGTCATTACTATATATATATATGACATTCAAATTTTACCTTCAATTCGGGAACATCCCACACTGTTATTTGGATGTTTAACAGACATCTCAACTTTATTTCAAACAACTTTAAACTGACCTACCCCAAACTCTTGCTTCAGTTGTATATCCTCTCATCTCAGTGGCAACTCTAACCTGGCAATTTTTCAAACCAAAGATATTGGGGGCAGTCAACTCTTCCCTTATATTCTACATTCAGTCAGGAAGCATCCTTTGCTGACATATAGCCCAAAGCTGGCGTCTCACCAGCCGGCATTGCTCACACCCACCCTCATCAGATGCACCATTCATTCTCACCTGGAGGATGCCAACAGCCTCCTCTGAGCTCCCTGAGTCCACCTTGGCTTTCAGATCTGCTAGTTTTTTTTTTTTTTTTTTATTAGAGATGGGGTCTCGCTCTTGGTCAGGCTGGTTTCGAACTCCTGACCTTTGAGCTATCCACCCGCCTTGGCCTCCCAGAGTGCTAGGATTACAGGCGTGAGCCACCGTGCCCGGCCCGGATCTGCTAGTCTTAATGTAATATATAGAATGGGTCTCTTAAAATGAATATTCTGACATCTCTGATCAAAAGCCCTCAAAACTCCTCACCTCACTCCAGAAAATCCAGTCCTGATGCTTTTTATGAGGCCTGTGATCTTGACATGCATTCCTATGAGCTGTTTTCCTGACACACCCCGCCCCCCACTACTCTAACCATGGGAGTCTATGAACTTCTCTGAACACACCGAGTTTTAGAGTTCCATGGACCCTTCTCTCCCAGGGGATGACCAGTAGTTGTTTATTGACTCATTTCTTTACCTCACTCAAGTCTGTTCAGATCTCACTCCAACCTACACCCTCAACCACCACTCTTCTTTAGGATAACTCCAGTTTTCACTATTTCTCACTGCTTCCAAGAACAGAGACTACTTTCTCAGTCCCCGTTTGCAGTTATATAAAGCTGTATGACAAGATGAACAGGTCAATGAGATGCAAGCGAAGTGACACAAGGAAGAGTTCTACAAAGTCTCTGTCAAGAAAGCTCCTGAGGCTCAGAGGTGTGCCTTCCAGCCTTGAGGCAGCCATGATGGCTGGGGGTTCAATAGTCACTGCGGCCCAAGGTCAACTTGATCATAGACATGATAGACATGGCTGAGGGGAAGTGCAGAAGAGACCTGGGCCCTGATGCACCTGACCTGAAAGTGTGTCTTCCATAGGCTTTCTACCTTCAGACCTTTCATGGGAGTAGAAAAATAAGCCTTATGTGCTTACGCCACTCTTAGAGAAGGAGGGCAGGATGTCTGTTATATGTGGTTGAACATAATCCAAAGTGATGTAGATTCTTTTCACCTGGACAACTTGTGAGTCATCATTATCTGAATCAATCATCCTTTTTCTGAAAATACCAGGGACTTCAGAGTCTCCCCACTTCTACCCCAATCCCCCTGACTTCAGTAGATATATTCCCTAGTATTACTAGTTCTAGCTTTACTATTTATCATATGGAATAATCATTTTCTTTTGTATTGTCTTCCCCCAGAGAAGGAAAAGGCGATTACTGTTATTTTGGTGGGATCCGCTAAGGTAGAGATTGATAGAATACCTGAGTGTTTGAAGTTGACAGTTAGGATGTCTCAGGGCTTTAGACAGAAGTCTTTCTGAAATACCACCAAGGACACTGCTACAAATTTCCAGCTCCCGGAGGTTCTCCTTAGTGTGAAGTAGACAGCAGATCTCTCTCCAATAGTCGAGGTTTGTCATTTGACTATATAGAATAAACATGGGGTTCTCTGGTAGAATCAATTCAACTCCAGCAATTTGAAAAACGATACACACATGTGTGTGTCTGTGTATAGATATAGATATATAGATATAGATATCTTTTGAGAGTACCTATTACCTGACTCAGACTTAATACCGGGCAGGAAGAAATAAAGTCTAGTCAAGTATCAAAAACAACACCCAGACCCACAAAGTTAATTGGTGATTCCACATTCAGACAAGGTACAACTGAGTGCAGAGCCTTTAAGTGTGGAAATGTTACATATCTAAAGACATCAGTATTGATGATAAATGTTGCATTTTATGGGCTATCATGAGTACCCCTCAATGTAATATCAGGATTACTTCAGTTAATCCAAACAATAGATCTGAAGAAATGAAGTTAAACCATTAGTTCTTGACTAGGGGCAAGTTTGTCCCTCAGGGGACATCTGGCTATATCTCAAGACATTTTTATTGTCACAACTGGATGCTACCGGCCAGGGTAGAGGCCAGGGATACTGCTAAACATCTTGTAATATACAAGATACAAGACAGCCCTCCACCACAAAGAATTATCTGGCCCCCAAAATGTCAATAATGCTGGAATTTAACCTAGAAACCCCGAGTTTAAACTGAAGCAGAGAGATTTTTAAAAATCATTGATCCCAGGAGAAACCACAGGGGAAATCAAGTTCTGCATGCCCTTTAGTTTCAGTCTTCTTACGGTCAACAAGCACTAGAATCGTGGGCAGGTTTTAGAAATACAGGAAAGAAAGTAATTATTTTAAAGACTCACCTAGGAGTTAGCCTCACAGCTGGATACTTGTTTTGAAAGTTGTGTTGAACACACAACTTAAGTGTCTTTAGAGGATGGCAGTGCTGCAGACAATATAACGAAACCATCAAATCTGTGTATGCGTGAATATGAACGGTAGCCTCTGAGAAAAAGCCCATTATCTCTTTCACAAGTTCTTCCTCCTGATTCTCAAAGAGAGAGTAAAACAAGGGCATGTGGTGTTCCAGTAGGATCGGATTGTTCCCCAGATGTCTCATTAGCATTAGCAAGTTCTGCCTGAAATATGCTACCCTTGGTAGTTGACAGCCAACGGGCATCTCAAGAATTGTTCTCTTCTTCTCATTAAGAAGACCAAAAATGGAAGTAATTACAGGACTAAAATCATCGTATAATTCCCTTTTCTCTTTATGTTTGTTCTCGGCTGAGGGGATTGAGCAATCGGTCACTACCATCAGACACGCGACGGCTGCACAAAACTCCTGGATATTCAAGTGTAGGAACTTGTAATGGCTTGTAGGGTGACTGCTTTGCAAAAGAATCTTCATGGCCTCCAACATAAAGATGTCCTCCTTGGTTAACCCCACGCTTCTGAGGTCTCTACTGCTAAAATTTAGGGTGTTTTGAAACAGCCCTTGTAAAGCCAGCAAACACAGACGGTTTAGGAGAAGTAGGCGATGCTGATTAGTGGTAATTTGAGCCTCAGACATCAAGGCCCTGGCAAGAAAATGGGCATATATGTCCGTGGGTGTTTGGCAGGAGAGTCTGATATCTTCCCCCATGTCCATCTGCTGCTTCAGGACAGTACACACGATCCAGCACAGGACAGGGACTTGGCATAGATCCACAAGAATTTCATTCTCAAGGACATGCGCGAAGGCTGTCTCAGCCCTCTGCCTATCTTTAAAGAACAAGTCAAAATACTTCTGCTTGTTTTCCTCAGAGAGCTCCAGGGACACGCAGCGATCTTTCTCACTCATTAATGTTTTTATGGAAGGGTCACAGTTGGGCCTTGATGAGATGAGGAGCCAGGAACCTGAGGCCATCTTTCTCCTCAGCAAACTGAGGAAGAGAATGGATACTGGCACGGGCTGTCTGCTGTCACTACACAAAAGAGATTCATTGATTTGGAAGTCAAAATTCATGTTATCCAAGTCCTCAAAGATAAAAAGGACTTTCTCGGGATCGGACAGGATGTCTGCAACCGGAGCCTGCCTGTTGGGCCAGTCCTTAGCGATCAGCTGAATCAAGCTGCAGTTGGTCATCTCGTTTGCTTCATGAGAAGAGAGGTGAACGACGTATGAGATTGTGTCCTTCCACATCTCACCGATTGTCCACTGTAGCATTGCTGTTTTTATGACCATAGATTTCCCAGCTGCTTCATCTCCCACCAGGAACACATTAAGATTCTCTGTCGAAGAGGCTGTGGAATCAATTGATAATTCAAGTGTGTAGAAAATATCTTCTGTAATTTCGCAGTAGAATTTGTAATGGACTCCTGAAAAGGGGTTCGCTTCCGACAGGTCTTGGAATTTTCTCCTCATGAAATATTTGTTTGTTTGTTCACTACCTGATAGAGTGAGTACAGGGTAGAAGAAATGCAGGATATGGAAAAAATTGAGATGTAAAAACAGTTTCACCCTGTTTTCGTATTTACAATAAAAGTACCATAAAAATAAAGGATTTTTACTTAGTACCCATTCACCACAAAGATATAGGTGTAAGGATATTTATCACACTGCTTTAAAAGAAGAAGGTTGAGTAAACCTATTTATCCATACAGTAGAATCTGCCAGTCTCTTACCATTACATGCTCATTTTTCCGTCTTATTTACCTTGGCATCAAGGACTTACTACTTTCTCCTTTTGTGGTTCCACAGCATTTTATATAGCCTTCAGTTATAACGATTCATTTCACATCAAGTTGCCCTCTTAGGTAATGGTTCTTGAGTTCAAGGGCTGTTTCCTGATATATGTTTGGCTCAAAACAGTTATTACGTCTTTGACTATAATTGTTAATTTCACACCCACCCTTTCTCTTGTTTTTGCATACCACTACTGAAATCCTAACCATTTAATGAGTTACTTAAGGTAAATGAAATGATATATGGGATAAAATTCTTTATCGTAGAGGGAGTTTCATTTCTTCTGAGGATATATAAGTTTGCATTTCCACTGTAACAAGAAAATATCATACAGATAAGTCTATATAGCTATGATGCAAAAATGAATCTAAATAAATGAACTCCCAGAAAGGAATAAGCCCTTCCTTAGTGAGCAGATACCCAAAGATGTTTTCATCCCTGGGGTAAGGGCAGGCAGAAGAAGGAACCCAACACTGCAGAAGAACTTTGACGGAATAAGTAAAAACCAGCTAGCTGTTAACGGCTGCACTGGGGCTGGTGTAGGGCACTGGGATGGGATAGATCCTGCTTTCCCTAGTGGAGATGGGCCTGATCCCACCTCCAAGACTACAGTGGCTGCTTCGTCCTGATCTAGCACATCTGAACAGCCTAAGAAGCCCGGCAAAGAGAAGGACAAGTCCTTTCAGGGAGAAATAACACTTTTTTCTCACTGTTTTTATATATGATATTTGGCATACAATTAAAAAGTTGAGATTCAAAGCAGTAGAAAATCATGATTCCTAATCAAGAAGAAAAGAAGTCTTTAAGTTCTTTGCCCATTTTTGATTGGGTTGTTTTCTTGCTATTGAGTTTTTGAGTTCCTTATATATTTTGGATATTAGCCCCTTATCAGACATATGGTTTGCATGTATTTTCTCCCAATCCATGGGTTATCTCTTCACTCAATTGTTTCTTTTGCTGTGTAGAAGCTTTTCTAGTTTAATGCATACACGCAAAAATGTAAGTATGCGAGGTGATGGATTTGTTAATTAGGTTGATTTAGTCATTCCACAATGTAAACATATCAAAACATCACATTGTACCCCTAAAATATGTACAATTGTCAGTTAAAAATAAAAATTTAAAGAAAATATTCAATGGAAGCATATCCACGTATGACCTAGCTTTTGGAATTAAGAGGTAAGAATTTTATAACAAACATTATATGTATACACATACACACATATATAATAAACATTATATATATATATAGAAGAAAATGTCTAAGGAAATTTTAGAAAACAGCTATGAAAAAGAGACTGCAGTGATGTCAACAAGATGGTGGAATACAAGATTTCCACTATATACCCTGTACAAAAAGTATTAATTTTGCCAACTGCCTACTATGAATGAGAGTACCTTTGTGGGAGTCCAACAGATAAGTTCCAGCACACTATTCGAGCAAAAATTTCAAGAATAAATGCATTATACAGGATAAGAAGAAAGTTTTCACATCACCAAAGTCAAACTTTCCTCAAGGCAGCATAACTCAGGGCCAGGGCTCTTAGCCCACAGTTTCCTCCATGGGAGAAAGTAAAAATATAATGAGTGAATGTGTAACTCCTCCAGCCATGTGGGATTCTGTCCTAAATACCCATTTTTTTCTTGCCCCTCCAATAGTACAGAGGTGATCTGGCACTGCTGAGTAGTTGGGAGAGGCTGGATGCAGAGAAGAGATGCTACAAACCCTATTAGCTTCTCCTAGGACTCCATCAGGAAGTCTGCCTATGAGCCACTTATGACCCCTCCTCCCAACTTGTCCACAGGCATCCCGAACACTCAGAATCTCACCCCACCCCACATCTCAGGCCGGCTCCCCAAGGGCACCTCTGCAGGGTGTGAGCTTCTCACAAAGACAGCTGGTTCAACCCACTAGGATTGGACAAAGGCACACAAACATGAACATTTCTAGGGAAAATAAACAGAACATTTTGAGCACTTAGCCCGTCTTTTGCAGGTTGGAGAAAGGGCAAATAATCATAAGAATGCCCCCCAAGAAGAAACAAGAGGTGTGGAATGGGAGTATCCATAGAAAAGGTGTGAGAGAGCTTTAGCTCTTACTCCCTGAGCATGTAGCTTGACCTTGCAGCCATGCGACACATACACTACCATCCAAGCCCTCACCACCTCCAGCCCTAGTCCCTTACTACTGAGGACTGCCTACAGCTCCCACTGCCAAGGCCTAGGCAGTCATGGATGTTGTGGACCCCAGCTACCTAAGCCAATGAGGCATCATACTCCTTAGACCCAGAGACACTGCTTACCTCACACTTGGTGCCAGGTGTCATAGCACACGCTAGCAAACCTCCCTACTGCCACCCCCTGGACACAGGTTAAAGTCTTTTCTTACCAAAGCCAATCCATAAAGTCTGATAGAGATGACTACTTCTCCAAATGTGTAGACACTTGTGCAAGATTAGAGGGATCATAAAGGATCAGGAAAACACAGGAATACAATAAACTTCTAGTGCCCAACCCCCAAAGAAACAGATCCATGAATTGGCTGACAAAGAATTTAAAATAGTTATTTTAAGGACGCTCAGCTAGAAGAAAATACAGGAAGAAAGCTCCATGACATTGGTGGTGGCAATGATTTTTTTGGATGTATTGTAACAGCAAAAGCATGGGCAGCAAAAGCAAAGATAGACAAATGGAACTACATCAAACAAGAAAGCTTCTGGATAGCAAAGGAAACAGTCAACAAAATGAAAAGACAATCATGGAGGGGTAGAAAGTGCAAACCATACATCTGAGAAGGAGTTAATATCCAAAATATATAAGAAAGTCAATTAGCAAGCACCAAATAACTTGATTAAGATGTGGGCAAAGAAATTGAATAGACATTTTTTCAAAGATGACATACAAATGGATAAAGAAATATGAAAAGGTGCTCAACATCACTAATCAGGGAAATGCAAAAATAACTACAAGGCAATTATCACCTTATACCTGTTATGATGGATATTATCTACAAGACAAAAGATAAGTTTTGGTAAGGATATGGAGAAAAAGGAACACCCTCGTACACTCTTGGTAGGAAAGTAAATTGGTACAGTCATTATGGAAAACAGAATGGAGGTTCAGCAAAATTAAAAATAGAACTATCACATGATTCAGGAATTCTACTTCTGGGTATATATGTCCATAGGAAATAAAATCACTATCTTGAAGAGATATCTGTAATCACCTGTTTATTGCAACGTTATTCACAATAGTGAAGATACAGAAACCACCTAAGTGTCCATTGACAGGTTAATGAAGAAAACACATATGAAATGAAATATTATTCGGCCTTAATAAAGGAGGAAATCGTGACACTTGTGACAACACGGATGAACCCAGATAACACTATGCTAAATGAAACAAGCCAGCCACAGAAAGAAATACTGCATGATCTCCTTTATACATGGATTTTTTTAAATGGAATTCTTTATTTCAGGATATGCCTGCCTTGTGATTGAAAAGGAGATCAACCAATCGAAAAAAGTTGAATACATAGAAACAGAATATAAAGGTGGTTATCAGGGACTGGGAATGGGAGAAAAGGGGAGATATTAGCCAAATTTTTAGTAATAAAATAAGTTCTGGAGATCTAATGTACGGCACAGTACTATCCTTAATAATGTAGTACATAATTGAACTTTGCTAGGAGAGTAGATTTAAAATCTCATCACAAAAAAAAATAAGTATGTGAGGTGATAGATATGTTAGCTACATTGTGGCAATCATTTTACAATGTATGTGTATATCAAAACATCAAGTTGTACACCTTAAATATATACAAATTTTATTTATCAATTACACCTCAATAGGTCTAGAAAAAAGTAGCTATGGAGGAAAAAGGTATAAGAATATAAGGAAAATTTATGTCCTCAAAATGGAGAGTATAAACAAAAAGAAAATCTGAGAGAAAAAAATCCTTGGATTTTTAAATATATATAAATAAAATAAATATATAAATAAAATATATAAATACATAAATTTAATCCTAAGGACTAAATATATAAATGTGGGTGATAATTTTTTTACAAAAGGAGAATGATCAATATTGAGGTGCACCCCTATTAAGCTCTCGAACCCCAAGGATAAAGAAGAAATCTTTAAGGATTCAGCAAGAAGAAAACATGAAAAAGTAAAACTTTTTTTTTTAAGATTTCACAAAAATATTCAATGCCAAAAGACATAGAAGCAACTTACACAATATAATAAGGAGTAACTGAGGAGTACTATGTCCAGTCATCATTTGTGTATAAAGACATTCAATTAGATTTAGACATAAAATTAAATCAAGGAATCCAGCACCCATGATTTTTTCTTGGGGCAGAAATGGGGTAAGCAACAATGAAGTCCTGTTAACTAAGACAGTATAATGAACTTCTGGCACATCAGGGATAGTGGTATGCAATAAGCTATATATAGGCTCAAATATAGAAAGGAGCCCAAACAAGAAGATACTTGTGATCACCATCAAGAGCCAATACTATGCACCTTGGCACCATAAACATACATAAGCAGTGGAAGGGGAGGAAGAGGAAGATGACATAGGAAGAACAGAAACCTACCTGTCATAGCAGGGAGTGAAGCCATACTATAATAATTAATCAAGAAGATAAAGCTTTAATGACTTAATATTTTATAACTTTCTTCAATAATCAAAGGAATTTTTAAAAAACAAACTATTTCTTCATTATAAAAGAGATCTGTAGTGTAATTTCTTTAGTTTTAGTTTACTTCTAAATTTGAACATTCAAGTAAAAGTATCTTATGCAGAAGTCACATTGATAACATGTTCCTACTATTAATAACCTAATGGATGCTTAGGAATAGAGTTAAATATTAATCCTAGTTAAATTTTAATAGTATGGTTTTGAATGATTAATTTTTAAAGAAATTTTATTGTATGTATTTGAGATTTACAACATGATGTTATGGGATACATATAGGTAGTAAAATGGTTACTCTATTGAAGCAAATTAGCATATTTACCATCTCACATAATTACTTTGTATGCAAGAACAGTTAAAATCTACTTTTTAATAAAAATACCTAACACAATTTTATTAACTATCATCCCCATGGCGTACATTAGACCTCTAGACTTGTTCATCCTTCATATCTGCTACTTTGCTGGAATGATCACTTTGAAGTAGCCTTGTTTCTTGACATTTCAGATAGTGAGCCTGTATCATTTCACATTACCCCATTATTTAAAAAGCTTTTCCAAAGTTACATGTTTACTAAACATAAATAGGGTTTGAATGCCAGTCCAGGTGACTGAAAGGTGTGTGCTCTTCACCAAGGGAATATCTAAGGAGAGGCACACAGGAAGATTCTCGGGTTTTGTTTCTCTGTCCCCACTATGGACCACCATCCAGGCAGCAGTTAGTATAAAATGTCATTTTTGAGGCACTGGGTTGTCAGCCATCCATCCACACTACATTGGGCTTGGGACTTCACCCTCAGAGAAACAGGATGTATCAACCCAAACAAATTGCAGATACACAGTAGACTCTTCATATGAGAACAGCATTTGTTGGCTGTTAGAAAGTGAGGTAGACACGGTTTCCCCAAACCCACTGAGGGAAAAGGGCAGGTTCTCTAATACGAGTTATTATTTGAAGCTGTTAATATATTACAACCCCACTTCTTCCATTAAAGTTACTCTCTCCTATCTAGATGTATTGATATAAATTAACTGTAAAAACTCTGGAAAGATATCTACGAAAACTGATAAACTGTCACCCCTTGAGAGGGAGACCCAGAATGAGGGAAGGTTTAAGATTACCCTTGCTTAATCAAAACCACAATGAGATACCACCTAACCCCAGTGAGAATGGCCTATATC
>VBSM01001793.1:1957648-1980470 GCA_008086735.1 Cheirogaleus medius | reverse complement strand
AAAAAAAAAAAGATTACCCTTGCTTGAAAATGTTCATGTGAAGTTTGGCAGATAAAAATGGGTCTAAAAAATGAAATGTATTGTATGACTTAATTTTCATGTATTTGTATTTGCATAGAAAGGTCCTGAAGGGTGTAGCTCAAGGTTACAGGATTTGGGGTGACTTTTTCTGTTTTTACTTTTTGTATTCTTTGAATCTTCCATGCTATATATTTTCTAAAATAAAAATAAATAAATCTTTATAAATATACCTTATTTATAGGGGAGATGATGTGAAGATATGAAAGTCAAAGCAATTTTGAGCATTTAAATGTGGTAGGTGAATGAGACATGCTAACCAAGACTCTCTACTGCTCACTAGATGCTGCTTGGCAGACTTAGTGGTACTCTCTCATTCTGTGCCAGAGGTTTAAAATTGGCACCAAATCTGGACCTGGTCCACAAGATGGTTTGGCTTGAATTACAAGCCATTTTATTTGTTTGACTTAGTTGTCAGCAATTAAATGTCAAAAGTTGCACCAAACACTCTAGATCTCTGGTTTCTCTTATCACATTAGAAGATCTGGTGGCCCTGGAGTCATATTACCATTATCAATATCTCCAACAGTTTACTAGTTGATGTCTGATAATTTATTTGGGGCTATGACAGGAGACAACCTGAAATTTTCTTTCCCGTGAAACCAGTTGTAACTGTCTGGAAGATAAGAGCTGAGGGGTGGCACTAAGCCCAAATACATGCTTTTTTTCTAGAACTGGCAGCTACTTTGCATATTTTCATCACCTGCCTGGCTGGTCCCTGTTAGTCTTTCCAGATGGATGGAGAATATTGAAGGGATGAGAAAGATGAGGGAAAAAGCCTGGCATTTAGAGTCAGTTACATTTTGCTTAAAGTCTTAGCTCTGCTACCTAGGAGATCTTGGACTAGATTCATGATCTTGGTAAGTTCTCTTAACCATTCAGATATTCAGTTTTTCAGTTGAGATACAGAATTATATCTTTTTCAGAGGTGTGTGGTAATACCGAGTAAGCCAATGAACATGATTCGCTTAGGAGAGTCTCTACTCTGTTAACTCTCCATAATCTTTATACATAGGGCCATACATTTCTTTGGCCAGATCTTACAGTTTCAGGACAAAGCTCCATGCCAGGGATCCGCTCTAGCATAAGCACTTGCCCCTGGCCACTTTCATAAAAGCCAGTTAGCATGAAAGCAGAAAACAGGGGTAGAGTCAGAAAGCCCTAAGACAGGACACAACCCACATCCAGCCCATCACTGGTCCCTTTTATGACTTCCAGGTCTTCAGACCGGCTCTTCGGGGATGGAGAATTCACTTATCAAAACAACCATGCTTCCTGCAAACTGTCCCCGACCCCTACCCGCCCTTCCGGGAATGGCCCCACTCACGTTTTTGTCTATTGTTGATCTTATCGCAGAGATCTTCCTTTCCAAGCCTTCGGAATATACTGTATGCCATATTCCAGGTGTACTGTGACTCATAGGAGGTCATTAGTACTTTACCCAGCTCTTTTTTGGTCCTCGCTAGGTTAACTGATGGAATCTGTAGCATTCCTAACTGCTGCATATATGGCTGTAGATGATTCTTAAAACTCTGAAATTCCTCATCACTAAGTTTCTCTAAATAGCACACCAGGTCAAAGTCGGTAGGATCCCACTCTGCCATCCCTCTTCTCCAGTGAGGTCAAGCTTCAGAGAGAAAGGACTTTGAGAAACAAGGAATGTGAGATCTAAAAAACAAATATGGAATCAGAATCAAACTACACAATAGTACAATTCTTTCAGAGTTGACATTGTAGAAAATTCCTGTGGTCTGCAAGCAGATTTTTTGGATAACCCATTAACAACAGGTCTGAACTCACTGTGGAATGATGACTTTTTCAGTCCATCTTAGCGAACTTCTAGGCTGAGGTAAATGTGGAGCATCAGTTGTGTTAAAAGGCAACGTCCTTACTGTAAAAAATTACCCCTGATTGGTGAATAGTATTTAGGTTTTGATAATTGAGTATAATATAAAAACTTTGGGGGAAGTGATTTTTTTTGTAACTGTGTCACCCTTGTGCAGATCAAAAATCTATGTTCAACAGCACAGGATGTGCTGTTGTATTTGAGACTCCTTTTGCTGGAATAATCTATACAGAACTCCCACTGAAGAGACAACTGTTATCATCATAACATGATTTGTGGTCTTGTATGCTTCTGAAAAAATCTAAGTGTTAGGATATGCTCTATCATGTCCATTGCTATATAAGTTAGCTGAAGACAGCCCCTAGGTTACTTTTTCACCATAGGCTGAAACTCGTTAGCTCATAAAGCCCACTGGCCCCATACTTAAGTTTTTGTACATCCAATTGTTTTAAATACAGCACAAATAAGCAGAAATTTAGCCATATAGAGGCTGCCTGCTTTGCATATTCCACAAAACTGCTGCCAACATCTGCCAGCAACAAGTCCCAGGTCAGGAAGACCACAACCTGCTACTGCCTTTTGGAGCTCCCGGACCAGAGATCTTTCCCACTGTGCCTCTGTGGGATATTACCTACACACGTAAGCCACCTCTCCAATACTGCTATACCCCAGGAGGCCCCCATCTTCCTCCCCTTCTGAGTAGGCACCCACTTGCTGTAGCACCTGGACAGACCCCTGCTGTGAGGGGCATCCCCTACATGCAAACCTGTCCAAATGCCACCCAATAAAGCATGTGTGCACATGTGCCACCTCTTATCTTCTCTCCTTAATCAGCCCCTAAACCCCTGGAACTCCCTGTACCCAGCTTTCAACATCTGATCCTGGCATCATCACACAGGGTCATGTGGAATAGGCATTGCAGAGGTGTCTGAAGGAGAATTCATTCCAGGTTCTTGACTCAACATAAGAAAATCTGAGTGCCTTGCCGAATACAAGGATGGAGAGGGAAGATCTGATGAGGCACGGGTGGATGGGGATTGGCCAACTTCTCTGTGGTTTTATGGAAAATGCTTTGATGCATAAAACAAAGGATAAGCCTTCCCTTTGAGGAGCAAATGAGTGCTGAAGGATGGCAGGTGTCTGCTCAAAGCTAAACTGCTCAATCTCCAACTATGAAATAAACCTAACTAGACATCCAACTGCATCTGTGTTATTGGGCATAAAGAAACCACTGGTGAAGCTAAGATGTACCAAATGCCATACAGAGAATCACCGGTATCACAGAAACATTCGACACTGATGCCTGACTGGCAGAAGGAGGCACATGAGCCAGCAGAGCTCACATACATGATTAGTTCCATGCTGAATGAAGCCTGGTGTTCTCTGGACTTTGTCCCATGTGCCTTTTCCCTTTGCTGATTTTGCTTTGTATCATTTCACTGTAATACAGTCATAGCTGTGTAAGTGTATACTGAGTCCTGTGAGTCCTCCTACCCAATCACCAGACTTGGGGGTGGTCTTGGGGGCCCTCACAATACAGACTAACATGAAATAACCTCATGACCTGGATTATGTCCCCGTAAACTTTTGCATTTACCATCTTCCACCTTGCAGCAGGCAACACCATCAACATTTTATTGTTAGTCAGGCAAGATTTGCTTTAAGGTCTAATTAATCCCTTAAATTGAAATCTCCACCAGGGCAGGACCATGTGTTTCTCTTTCTCCTCAATAGTCTCAACCTCTAGACCCATAATTGACCCTTAGAATATTTGCATCACAACAAGAATTCTTTTCCTGCTCATATGGTTAATAAGATTGCCTTAGTGATCTCAATGGGATTTCTCTCCTCCGATCCTGAAGCATGGACTAGTATATGTTGGAGGATACCAAAGAAGAATTTTAGAACTAAAGTTTAGAATTTTACCAGACTGCAAAATTAGTAATCACTTAAAAGAAGTTCCGTACCTCACATGGAAGACACCTGCTGCAACACAGTTAATATTCCATTGAGCAAAGGTAACAGATACATATGTGTGGTGTGTGCATGTAACTACATGCAACCGCAACTAAGCATGCTATAATAAGGGCATTACAAATCCACAATGAAGTGGAATATACATTAAATGGCACTGAGAAAAATGGCTAACTGCTTAGATATAAGGAAAACACAAGGTTCACATCACACTCCACACAAAGGCCAGGTACATAAAAGAGTTGATTGTATTTTTTAAGTGAATATGATTGCAACTTAATAAAAACACAGGGAGAAGTATGTGTATCTAACCTTCAAAGCAAGAAAAACATGAAAGCAATGGATAAAGACAAAATAGTAAAAGAAACCAGATTTTAAAGTTGTCCTTGATTTGAGAGCTCTATTTGTAATAACTGAAGAAATAACCAATTAGATATAAAACTTGAAAATAGACAAGTTACAAATGGTGAAGATATGCATATACAAAACAGGCATGTTATAGTCCCTCAAAGGCAAATTCAAGCAATCAAAAAAGCATCTTTGCAGAGTAGTCAGATAAGTGTACGAAACTGTGGTGTAAGACAGTGTTTCACCCTTTGGGAAAATAGTAATAATAGCTTTTAATCAATCTAAACACTGTGACTCAACATTGTATTCTTTAGGAATCCATGGAGCAGAATCACAAGGCATAAAGCTTATATAATTATTCCTTAAATTGTCCTATATAATAGTATAAAATCAGAAACAAGAGAAGATTGGCAAGCGCATGATTTCTGTTGCACCACTAGCAAATATTATAAACCTACTTAATTATCCTTCAAAGAACACTTGAGAAAAAACTCATGCTATAATGTTTAGGGAAACACAAACTGTTTAAGAGTCCGTAAGGTAACTCCAGTTTCTTAGACAAACATATCACTAGAAGAAAATGCAGCTGATCCTTGAACAATACCGACTCCCACACAGTTGAAATATCTGAGTGTAACTTTTGACTCTCCAAAAACTTAACTACTAATAGCCTACCATTGACCAATAACAAACCTTACCAATAATAGTTGATTAACACATAGAGTAGTATCTACATGTTTTACACATTCATGACATACCTAAGTTTCTTAATTTTTTCAATATTTCCAGACTATGTGGTTTGTTTGCAAGTTTTGTAAAATGTCACAAATCTCCCCCAAATTTTCCAATATAGTTATTTTTTTTAATTCACATATAAGTGGACCTGCACAGTTCAAACTCGTGTCATTCAAGGGTTCACAGCAAATTTGTTGAACACTGGCTACACGTCCGTAACAGAAGTAAGTGTTTTCTTTTTTTAAATCTTGGGTCTCTGTTTTTTCAATGAACACAAGTTTATTATGCATTAGTAAAAGTTAAGCCTCACAAAGTCCAACCCTTCCCCAAATTCTCAAACTCTTTTCTCCTTGGACTTCCATTTCACACCATCATCTTTCTTTGAGCCTTGTCCTTGTGACTCAGACTTATTCTAAGACCTGAGAGTACATGGGACCCAACACCTGCACAGAGCTTCACATGAAAAACTGATGCTAAAGTGTGAGTGTCCTGACTAATCAGTAAGGTGTCTGAGTAACTGGCAACCATGTAGTTGGACACCGCAAGATCTTCAAGCATTGCCTCACAGAGGAATTACTTGGGGAGTTCTCAGAAATATAACGTCCAGAGATACCCACACTATAAATTAGAGACTTCAGAAGCTGGACCCAGGAATCAGTGTCTTCTTACATTTCCCCAGGTAACTTCAACAGGCAAACAAAATTGAGAGCCAATTAATACCTTAGAGCTCAGCTGAGTGTTCCTAAAAGCAGGAAAGCTATCCCTGACCACTTTCTCCTGTCGTTTGGAGCAATATGGGTGGAACTGGAGGTCATTGTGCTAAATGAAAGCCAGGCACAGAAAGACAAATATCTTGTGTTCTCATTCATATGTAGGAGCAAAAAAAGCAGATCTTGTGGAAGTAGAGAGGAGAATGACAGATGCCAGAGGCTGGGAAGGGTATGTGTGGGGTGCAGATGGAAGAAGGTTGGTTAATGGGTGCAAACGTATAGTTAGATACAAGGAATAAGTTCTAATATTTGATAGCACAGTAGGGTGACTATAGTTAACAACAATATGTTGTATATTTCAAGATAACTAGGAGCAGACTTGAAATGTTCACAACACATAGAAATGATACTCAAGGAGATGGATATCCTAAATACCCTGACTTGATTGTAACATACCCTACATGCAACAAAGTATCACATGTACTCAATACACAGAAATTTTACCTCTCAAAAAAATTGTAAAAATAAATAAGATATCTTTTCCCTCCCTAATACTTCACACATTAAATAGAAGAATGGCACCTCTGATAAGATTGCAGTGACGAGTTAGTGGGACTTAACCACTCCACTACATAAGAGCACATCAAAACATCACATTGTAACAGTGAATACAATTTTATCTGTCAATTTAGGATAAATAAATTTGAAAACAGCAAAAGAGAAAAACAAGTCGAAACGTAAGAAAATCAGAGAACTAAGGTAACAACGTAAGCAAAAGGATTTTTAAATCCAAAGCAGCAAATTGGCAAGAAAGGTAACTCACTAACTGTGAAACCAGGTCTCCTTTGCCAGTTCCCAAAGCAAACCAGGAGTAGGAAGAAAAAAGGCTGTGCCTACCCAGTGATTAACTAGTTCAGCCCTCTCTTTTTATTGGCTGATGTAGGTTCTTGACGACCAAGTTCGCAACGGAAGGGAGATACGCCTGCTACACCTGGGTATGTCTTCCCTGGATTGGGAGGCCCCAGCTGTCTTCCTTCACCCAGGCCTTCACAGGATCTGCTGATTAGGAGATAGTCCAGACCCAATTTATGATGGTGGAGCATAAAAATTGGGGGGTATCTGGCCAAGAACCTCCAAAATAATTGATTTGGGCAGTGCCAGAGGGAAAGAACATCTCCACCAACAATCTCAACTTCAGATAACCATCTGTATTGTAACTGCATCAGGGGAATATTCCATTTCATGCACATCATCCCTGGCAGGGATCCTTTCAAATTTGAGGGATGCCATAAATATATCTGGAATGAATGCAATCACAGCTATGTTTAACAGTTGATAGAATTTGCAGAGACATTCCTAGATCCTTAACGCAGGGGTCACCGATGTAGCTACGAATTGGAGTCACCTGGGGATCCATAATGATTACTGGGGACTTGTTCCCACCTGCCAGCATTCTGCTTTACTGGGAGGGGTGTGCTCTGGTAATCTCTTATTAACCAGATTAAAAAAAGAAAAATATAAGATCATCTTAATACATGCAAAAAGGGAACGATAGAAGATTCAACATCTGTTCATGGTCTTAGATGGATCTGTGTAAATTAGGAAAGAAATGAATTTTCTTAACTCTATAAAGGGTTCCAAAAAGCAAAAGCAACCAAAAACCTCATAGTGAATGGGAAAATGATGAAAGGATATGCTTCATAATAAAATACAAGACAAAAATGTCCTCCATCATCCTCTTATTTCAACATGGTGCTGACAGTTCAGTGGGACAAGAAAAGGGATTTGAAAGGAGGCAAAAGCTCATTATCTGAGATAATTTGAATAACTATGGAAATCCCCTCCCTCCAAATCTATACAAAAACTTAGGATTAAAAGCATCTTTGATGAATATAAAATCAACATAAAAATCTGATTGTATTTCTATAAATAAAACTAGTTAGAATTTGAAGTTTAAAAGGATGCCATGTGCCAGTACAATTCACTATTGCAAGGATGTGGAAACAACCCAAGTGCCCATCAATTCATGAGTGGATTATTAAAATTTGGTATATGTATACAATGGAATATTACTCAATTATAAGAAATGACAGCGATCTAGCACCTCTTATATTTTCCTGGATTGAGCTTCAGGCCATTATCCAAAGTGAGGTAACATAAGATCGGAAGAATAGGCTCCACTTGTACTCACCATCAAATTGGTACTGACTGATTAACACTATGGCGCTCACTTGGTAGTAATATTCTCCAGGGATTATGGGGTTGGAAGGCTAAACTCACAACTAAAGGACATGGTGAGCATTGTAGAGGGGAAGGGCAGGCCTCTAACCTTCTCTAGGGTGAGGCAAAGACATAAAATGTAACCAAAATGTTTGTACCCTCATAATACCCTGAAATAATAATAAGAAAAGGATGCCATGTGTAGTGACAAGAAAAATATAAAATGGGGATAATTCTAATAGAGGATTGTAAGCCTTACTGAATAAAATATAAAATTTTATTGACAGCCATATAAAAGAAGTTTTAAAAAATGAATAGGGGAGGCTGAGGCAGAAGGATTGCTTGAGCCCAGGAGTTTGAGGTTGCTGTGAGCTAGGCTAACGCCACGGCACTCTAGCCTGGGCAACAGAGTGAGACTCTGTCTCAAAAAAAAAAAAAAATGAATAAAACTAAGTACTTGTATAGCAATGATCAATTTTATAAGGATGTTAATATTCCCCCAAATTGATCTCTGTATTCAGTAAAATGCCAATAAATCCCAACAGAAATTTTCATGTCAAAATATAATTCTAAAATGTATGTGGAAAACAAAGGGGACTAGTATAAATGAAGGTACTCCTGAGCACAACAGATTGGGGGAATGGGGATAATGACTGAATTGGTCCCACACTATAAATATTTAATTAAAAAGCTCTAGTAATTAAGATTGTTGGCACATGGATGAACAAACTGAATCAGTGGAACAAGATACAGAGCTTGGAAACAAATGTAAGCAAATATGAAGCCATCTCGTAACAGATTGCTGGGTAGTGGGGTAGGTGAACTATTCATTAAATTGAGCTGGTACCATTTTTATTTAAATTGAAAAAAAATAAATCCTTTCTCCCTATCTAAGAGAAGAGCAATTACAAGTGGCTTAATGCTTCTGAGTGGAAAGCAAACCTCTATCATATTTTTTTCTTTTTTCTATTTTTTCTTTTTTATTTCAGCATATTATGGGGGTACAAATGTTTAGGTTACATATATTTGCCCTTGCCCTACCTGAGTCACAGCTTCAAACATGTCCATCTCCCAGATGGTGCGCATTGCACTCGTTATGTATGTATATACCTATCCCATCCTGCCCCCTCCCGTCTGCCCAACACTCGATGAAAGTTATTCCTATATGTACACATGGGTGTTGATCAGTTAAAACCAATTTTATGGTGAGTACATGTGGTGCTTATTTTTCCATTCTTGGGATATTTCACTTAGGAGAATGGGTTCTAGCTCTATCCAGGATAATACAAGAGGTGCTACATCACCATTGTTTTGTGTGGCTGAGTAGTACTCCATGGTATACATATACCACATTTTATTAATCCACTCATGTATTGATGGGTACTTGGGTTGTTTCCACATCTTTGCAATTGTGAATTGTGCTGCTATAAACATTCTAGTGCAGATGTCTCTTTTATAGAATGTCTTTTGTTCTTTTGCATAGATTCCAAGTAATGGGATTGCTGGATCAAATGGTAGATCTACTTGTATCTCTTTGAGGTATCTCCATATTGCTTTCCACAGAGGTTGTACTAGTTTGCAGTCCCATCAGCAGTGTATGAGTGTTCCTATCTTTCCACATCCATGCCAACATTTATTGTTTTGGGACTTTTTGATAAAGGCCATTCTCACTGGGGATAAGTGGTATCTCATTGTGGTTTTGATTTGAATTTCCCTGATGATTAGAGATGTTGAGCATTTTTTCATATGTTTGTTGGCCATTATTCTGTCTTCTTTTGAAAAGTTTGTGTTCATGTCCTTTGCCCACTTTTTGATAGGGTTGTTTGGTTTTTTTCTTAGTGATTTTCCTGAGTTCTATATAGATTCTAATTATCAGCCCTTTATTGGATGTGTAACATGTGAATATTTTCTCCCATTCTGTAGGTTGTCTGTTTCTTCTCAGGATAGTTTTCTTGGCTGTGCAGAATCTTTTTAATTTGACCAGGTCTCATTCATTTATTTTGGTTGTTGCTGTGATTGCCTTTGTGGTCTTCTTCATAAATTCTTTGCCTAGGCAAATGTCTAGAAGAGTATTTCCAACGTTTTCTTCTAGAATTCTTATAGTTTCATGCCTTAGGTTTAAGTCTGTTATCCACCGTGAGTTGATTTTTGTGAGAGGTGAAAGGTGCAGATCCTGTTTCAGTCTTCTACATGTGGCTGTCCAGTTTTCCCAGCACCATTTATTGAATAAGGATTCTTTTCCCCAGTGTATGTTTTTGTCTGCTTTGTCAAAGATTAGATGGCTATATGAGGATGGTTTTATATCTGGTTTCTCAGTTCTGTTCCATTGGTCTATGTCCCTGTTCTTGTGCTAGTCCCATGTTATAGCCTTAGTTACTATAGCCTTGTAGTACAGTTTGAAGTCTGGTAGATTGATGCCTCCCAATTTGTTCTTTTTGCCTAAGATTGTTTTTGCTATACGGGGTCTTCTCTGGTTCCATACAAAGCGTAAAATTATTTTTTCTATATCTGTCAAAAACGATGTTGGTATTATAATAGGGATTGCATTGAATCTGTAGATCACTTTGGGTAGTATAGACATTTTAACAATGTTGATTCTGCCAACCCACGAGCATGGTATAGTTTTCTACCTGTTTACGTCCTCTGCTATTTCTTCCTCAGTGTTTTGCAGTTCTCCCTGTAGAGGTCTTTTACCTCCTTAGTTAAATATATCCTAGGTACTTTATTTTCTTTGTTGCTATTGTGAAGGGTATTGAGTCTTTGATTTGGTTCTCAGTTTGTTGTTGGCGTATAGGAATGCCTAAAAATGATACAAGCCAGATATGACAAATCCATAGCCAACATCATACTGAATGGGGAAAAATTGAAAGCATTCCCACTTATAACTGGAACCAGACAAGGTTGTCCTCTATCACCACTTCTATTCAACTTAGTGCTAGAAGTCCTAGCCAGAGAAATCAGACAAGATAAGCAAATCAAGGGCATCCAAATGGGGGCAGAAGAGGTCAAATTATCTCTCGTTGCTGATGATATGATCTTATACCTAGAAAACCCCAAAGATTCTGCCATGAGACTACTGGAATTGATAAACAAATTCAGCAAAGTCTCAGGTTACAAAATCAATGTATAGCAACCTTTATCATATTTTAAAAGACAATATAAGATATCTTTATGACTTGAGGTAAAGAATGATTTTTTTAAACAAGACCTCAAATTTACAAAACATAAAATAAACCTAGATCAATTTGATTTCCTTAAAAATAAAAACTGTTCAGTGAGTGACCCCTATAAAAAGAAAGAAAAATACAAACCGCACACTGGGAGAAGATATATGCATCATATATAGCTGACCAAGTTACTGTTTTAGAATACATAGAGCACTTTTACATGCAAATAAAAACAGAAAAATAGCCAATAGAAATAGAAGCAAAACAATAAAGAGGAAATAAATGGCCCAGGAACATGAAAAAAAATGCTCAGCTGTATTAATAGCCATAAAATGAAAGCAACAATAAAATAATTTTCCAACCAATATTTTGTATTTTAAAAATTTGACAATATCAGGGGCAGGCAGACATGGGGATATTCACCGAGGCCCGAGGCTGATGTAATTTGATAAAACCACTTGTGAATAGGCAAAGGAGGTCATCTGTGCCTTGTGACCTAGCAGCTCCACTCAGGTAATTCAAGAGTCTTGTGAACTGGGGGGATGGAGGAAAATGTTCCAAACAGCATCATTCATATTGGCAAAAATTGAGAAACACCCCAACTACTTATCCCTGATAAAATGGATAATTATATTGTGATCTATTCATACATTTAAATATTGTAAGGCTGTAAACAGAAATGAACTGCTGCTAAAATAAATTAACACGGTAAATCTCAAAAACATGGCAAGGGAAAGAATCAAGTCACAGACTCATACATTATGATTCAAAAGTGAGAAAAAGTAAACATACCTCTTATGGGAACCATATATTGATGGAAAAAATAAAATCCGGGGGGAATAAAATTTACTTTGTAACAAAATTCTCTTTAATGGCGACCACCAAGGGTGGAAAGTGCATGTGATTCCGCTACGCAGGCGGAGTCTGCAAAGTTGCTTATCATGTCTCTTTCTTTTTTTCTTTCTTTTTTTTATTTCAGCATATTATGGGGGTACAAATATTACGGTTACGTATATTGCCCACGCCCCCCTCCCCCCTCGAGGCAGAGCCTCAAGCATGACCATCCCCCATACGTTGCACATCTCACTCATTATTATCATGTCTCTTTCTTCATCTCAGCTCTGGCCCAGAGATACTTATGTTAGGACTATAGTTATTCCTAAAATTTTTCATAGTATTGCCTACATTTTTATGTGTATATTTCATAACCATATGTGTGTGTAGGTATACATATAAATCTCACATCATCGTCATAATAGCACTTAACTCAGGATTCTTGTAAGGAGGAAGCAAAATTGTGATTATAAATAGATAACTCCTGGTCCATTGAAGTTTTTGATGAACGTTGGGGACAGCTGTGATGATTGTAAGGCAGCTGCAACAGAGTGAAAACCGTGCTCCATCGTGAAGGCCGACCTCACGTCTGAGACTCAGCAGCTGTCCCACAAGCTCACAAGAGCAGCCAACGGGCTCCTTCGCACGCCGGGCACTGTGACCGCAGAAAGATGCTCAGGATGCACTCATCTTTCTGAGGGAGCTTAGGATGTAGGAAGGAACCAAGCGTTTAGATTATGAAGACAGTCGTCCTCCCTCCCCAAATTAGCCACTCTGGAGAGGCCAGAGAGCTTCCTTGCAGTCAGAAGCCCTGGGACCCCTAACTCTGAGCTATCCACAGCTCTGGGGACGGCAGCGACAAAGGGCTGCCAGACCCACACCAGGTGGGGGGAAACGTTTTGTCTCCTAGTCTCGGGGTCTTTTCCATGAGCGCCCACCTGGGCCAATGAGGAGGGAGGGATTCGCCGGCCAATCGCATGGCAGCGCCGGCGTTTTCCTCCCCCAGGCCCGGCGTCCTAGACCAGACTGGAGGGGAGGCCGGACAGGTGAGTCGGGTCTGGTCGCTGCAGTTCTCTTTTCCGCAGATTTCCTGTCACTTCAGGTCTTCTTTTTGTCCCCTTGGCCCTGCCTCTGTTCCCGGTTCGGCCATAGCTGAGCCAGGCTCCCCGCTGTGCGTGCCCGGCCTCCTCCTACCTGCAGCCAGTGGACAGGCCGGCCGGGGCTCGCAGGTCCCTGCCGTGGCCCCAGGACTCAGACACACGTGCCCGTGAATGAAGATGTTACTAAAAGTGGGTTTTTGAAAACCACTGGCAAAAGCCCCCAGGGAAGAAGGCACTAGGGCTCACCTTTTTGTTAATAGTATTCTTATTCTGTATACTGCTTAATAATTTCCCCTAATTTTTAGATCTTTGATGCTATTAAAATTTATTTTTAACTTTTCACTTAGTCTATTATGGGTAACATTTTGCCTAATGGTCACCCAAGGCTAAAGTGGTTTTATTTATTTTATCTTTCCACTGTGTAATTTAAGCTTTTATCGTTGACTTTTTTACTGATATCTAATTTCTTTGCCTTTATGACAAAGAATATGGTGTCTCTTCTATGGGCTTTTTGTTTTCGTATTGTGTTTTGCTTTATACCTCAGGAAATGATCGACTATTATGAATGTTCTAAGTATGTCTGAAAAGAATGTTCTCTCGTTGTGTGTAGAATTCTATAAATATCCATGAGATAATGTGTTTATTTTTATATATCTGCATCATCAATAATTATCTGCCCTATCAGTTTTTAATATACTTTTATTTTATTTTTTTATTTCAGAATATTTTTTTTTTCAGAATATTATGGGGATAAAAGCATTTTGGTTAGAAGTAATGCCTTTGCCTCACCCAAGCCAGGGCTAGAGGCATGCCCTTCCTGCATACGGTTCATTCTGTCTTCATTAGTTGTGAGTTTGCCCCCCTCCCCCACCTAACTGGCACCCAGTGAGTATTACCACCATGTGAGCACCTTAGTGTTGATCAGCTGGTATCGATTTGATGGTGAGTACATGTGGTGCTTGTTTTTCCATCCTTGTGATACCTCACTTCGAAGGATGGGCTCAAGCTCTATCCAGGATAATATAAGAGGTGTTAGTTCACCACTGTTTTTTGTAGTTGAGTAGTATTCCATGGTATACATATACCACATTTTAATAGTTCACTCATGTATTGATGGGCACTTGGGTCGTTTCCACATCTTTGCAATTGTGAATTGTGCTGCTATAAACATTTTAGTGCAGATGTCTTTTTGGTTTTTGGACTTAGAAATGCTTGCAGATGGACTGGGCATCCAAGATCTGGAGAGTGATCCCTCTTAGTTCAGTAAACAAACCAGACCACAATCTGGAAATCTAGGAGATTGCTAGGGAGGATCTACTGGATCCAGAGGAAGAAATGCTATATGCTGGATCAAATACAGGAATGATCACTCAGGTCTTTATTTTATGCAAGAACGAAAGACCTAAGCTAGCTCTCCACTGATCCCCACCAATGCAGTCACAATGCAGAGAGAAAGGCACTGAGAACTTACCACTGTTCTAATATATGTCCTGAAAACTGTCAGAAGTTCCTGGAGTCCAAAATGCAGTCGGGCACCAGAGCAGAATTGAATGATTGTTCTGTTGAATCAGAGTGCTCCCCTTAAGACTTAATTTAACCTTAATTACCTCCCTATCTCAAAATATAGTCACATTGGGGGTTTGAGCTTCAACATATGAATTTTGAAGAGACACATACATTCAATCCATAACAGCCTTCTCAGCGGACAGAGTAAACAAATATGTGCATATACTAACCTGTGTGTGCAGTGCAGAATTATTTCTATATATAGTAAGTCTTAACATTGCCGACAGGTTCTTCGAAACTGTGACTTTAAGCAAAACAGTGTACTGTGTGCTATAGGAACTAACTCTTTTTTTTTTTTAGGGGAACTATCCTTATTTTTATTTATTTCAGGATATTATGGGGGTACAAACATTTTGGTTACATGTTATGACTTTGCCACACCCAAACCATTATTTGAGGCATGTCTTTTCCCGCCTACAATGCTCACCATGTCCATTAGTTGTGAGTTTACCCACCCCAAACCCCCCAATCCCTGAAGAATATTACTACCATGTGAGCACCTTAGTGTTGATCAGTTAGTGCCAATTTGATTGTGAGTACATGTGGAGCCCATTCTTCCATTCTTGTGAAACCTTACTTTGGAGGATGGGCTCAAGCTATATCTAGGAAAATATAAGAGGTGCTAGATCACCATTTCTTATAATTGAGAAATATTCCATTGTATACATATACCAAATTTTATTAATCCACTCATGAATTGACGGGCACTTGGGTTGTTTCCACATCCTTGCAATAGTCAATTGTGCTGCCATAAACATTCAGGTGCAGATGTCTTTATTATAGAATGTCTTTTGCTCTTTTGGGTAGATGCCTAATAGTGCTATTGCTGGATCAAATGGTATTTCTATTTTTAGCTCTTTGAGGTATCTCCAAATTCTTTTCCACAGAGGTTGCACTAATTTGCAGTCCCACCAACAGTGTAAGAGTGTTCCTGTCTCTCCACATCCTTGCCAGCATTTGTTGTTTTGGGATTTTTTGATAAAGGCCAATCTCACTGGGGTTAGCCTATGGTAAAATTAGTTTCCTTATCCATTATGTCATTTCACTGAAAATCACAATTTCCAAGAACCTGTTAACATCATTAAGTGAGAATATACTGTATATTTAGCTGCGTCTATATTAAGCTCGATGTGAGTGCATTAGCTCTAATTCCCTATCACATGGTTCCTTATTGCCTTCCTCCTTGCTTATGTGTAACTTTCCACTCCAACAGTAAGAAACCCAGCTCCCACTATCTGCCATCCACCTGTTGGTTTATTCATACCCAGTGTACCTGGGTAGTAGTTTCAGAATTGTTAAACTGTAACTCTGCAGCAGACAACTTTACCAACCAGGACATGGTGCTTACATACATTTCCTTTTGTCTTTCATCCTCCACTCTCCACTCATTTCCAGAGATGTTTAGGTTAACACCCTTTCGCCCTCTGACCCCTTTCAGTGAAGCTATGTCACATATTAATACTTGTGCTGCGGTTACATTTTTGTCACTGTCTGCATTCTATCCTGGGGTCCCTGAATCTCCTCATTGTTGTTTCTTTTAGTATGAACACATCAAGGCTTACTGTGTGTTGTAGGATCTATGGGGTTGGCAGATACATAGTATCATGTGTCCCCCACTACAGTACTGTACAGAGTGTTTTTGCTGCCCTAAAATAGTCCCCTATGCTTCCCCTGTTCACCCCTACTCCTACCCCTGGGTCATGGGACACCACTGATCTTTTTACCATCTGTATAGTGTTGCCTTTTCCAGGATGTTATGTGAATGGAATCACGCAGTGTGTAGCCTTCCAGACTACCTTTTTTCAATTTGCGATATGTACTGAAGATTAATCTACATTGTTGCCTGGGTTTATAGTTCATTTCACTGTTGAATAGTATTCCATTGGATGGGTGTACCAAATTTGTTTATCCATTCATCTACTAAAAGACATTTTGGTTACTTTCATTTTTTTTTTTTTGATTATGAGTAAAGCTGCTATAAACATTCATGTGTAGTTTTAGTACAGGCAAGTTTTCAAATTAATTGAGCAAATATTTAGGAACATGGTTACTGGGCTGTATGGCAAGGCTATTAGCCAAATTATCTTCTGAAGTGGCCAGAGCATGTAATTCCGCCAGCAAGGAAGCCATTTCAATATATGTATCATGGTATCTCATCTTCATTGTAATTTCCGTTTTCCTAATGACAAATGATGTTGAACATCTTACAATATTTCTATTTGTCATCTGTATATCTTTCTTGTTGAGGTATCTGTTCAGATCTTTTACAATTTTTTATTGGGTTATTTTATTCAGTTTTCTAAGAAATACATTTAGTGGGTACAAGTTGAATTCTGCTACATGTATAGTGGTGTAGTTTGGGCTTTTAGTGCATGTATCACCTGAATGTCTGCTTTGTTGAAGATAAGTTGGATGTAGCTATATGGTTTTATTTCTGGGTTTTCTATTCTGTTCTATTGGTTTATGTCTCTAGCTTTATACCAGTTTCATGCTGTTTTGGTTACTATAGCCTTGTAGTATAATTTGAAATTAGGTAACCTTATGCCTCCAGCCTTGTTCTTTTTGCTTAGGATTGCTGTGGCTATTCAAGCTCTTTTTTGGTTCCATATGAATTTTAGAATTGTGAAAAAATGTTCGTAGTTTGATAGGAATTGCATTGAATCTATAGATTGCTTTGGGCAGTGTGGTCATTTTAACAATACTGATTCTTCCAATTGATGAGCATGGGATGTTTCTCCATTCATTTGTGTCATCTACAATTTCTTTCATCAGTGATTTGTAGTTCTCCTTGTATAGATCTTTTACTTCCTTGGTTAAATATATTCCTAGGTATTTTTTCTTTTTTTTCAGTTCTTGCATTCTTGATTTGATTAGCAGTTTGGTTGTTATTGGTGTATACAAATATTGATATATGTATGCTGATTTTATAACCTCAGACTTTGCTGAATTCGTTTATCAAATCTAGGGTTCTTTTTGATAAGTCCTTAGGGTTTTCAGGATATAAGATCATATGATCAGCAAACAGGTAATTAGACTTTTTTTTCCCAGTTTGGGTGTTCTTTATTCTCTTGGCTGATTGCTCTAGCTAGGACTTCTAGTACTATGTTGAATAGAAGTGGTGGCAGTGGGCACTCTTGTCTTGCTCCAGTTCTTAGGGAGAATGCTTTCAACTTTTCCCCATTCAGTATGACGTTGGCCATGGGTTTGTTGTATATGGCTTTTATATTTTGAGGTATTTTCCTTCTATGCTGAGTTTTTGAGGAGTTTTATCACAAAGGGTGTTGGATTTTATTGAATGCTTTTTCTGCATCTATTGAGATGCTTGTATGTTTTTTTCTTTTTAATTCTGTTTATGTGGTGAATCACATTTGTTGACTCATGTATGTTGAACATCCTTGCATCCCTGAGATCAAAATCACTTAATGGTGATGAATTATCCTTTTGATGTACTGTTGTATTCAGTTTGCTAGTATTTGGGTGCAGATTTTTACACCTATGTTCTTGAGGAATATTGGTCTGTAGTGTTACTTTTTGTTGTGTCCTAGCCTAGCTTGGTATCAGGGTGATACTGGATTCATAGAACGAGTTACAGAGGATTCCCTCCTTCTTGATCTTTTAGAACAGTATCAATAGTATTGATACCTGTTCTTTGTATGTCTGGTAGAACTTAGCTGTGAATACATCTGGTCCTGGACCTTTTGTTAGAGATTTTTAAATTACTGATTCAATCTTGTTACTCGTTATTGATCTATTCAGGAGTTCTGGTTCATATTGGTTCAATCTTGAGAGGTTGTATATTTTCAGGAATTTATCCATTTCCTCTAGGCTTTGTAGTTTATGATCTTTTGAATTTCTGTGGAATCAGTTGTAATGTCTCCCTTTTCATTTCTGTTTTTGGATCTTCTCTCTTTTCTTGGTTAGTCTAGCAAATGGCTTATCAATTTTATCTTTTCAGAGAACCAATTTTTCATTTCATTGATTGTTTATATATTTTTTTGGTCTCAATTTCATTTAGTTCTGCCCAAATCTTTGTTATTTCTTTTCTTCTGCTAACTTGGTGTTTGTTTTTTTCTTGTTTTTCAGTTCCTTCAGTTGCAATGTTAGGTTGTTAACTTGTGATTGTTCTGCTTTTTTGATGTACACATTTAATGCCATAAGCTTCCCTCTTGGTAGTGCTTTTGCTGTATCTCACAGGTTTTGGTATGTTGTGTTTTCATTTTCATTCATTTCAACTTTTTTTTTTTTTAATTTTCATCTTTATTTGTTCGCTGGCCCAGTGATTGTTTAGGAGCACATTGGCTAATTTCCATGTATTTGTATAGTTTCTGAAGGTCCCCTTTGTAATCTGCTTTTATTCCATTGTGGTCTAAGAAGATGCTTTATATGATTTTGATTTTTTTTCACATTTGTTAAGACTTGTTTTGTGGCCTAACTTATGATCTATCTTGGAGAATGTTCCATGTGTTGATAAAAAGAATGTATATTTTGTAGTTGTTGGGTAGAATGTTCTGCAAATGTTTGTTAAGTCCATTTTGTCTAAAGTCCAATTTAAGTCCAGTGTTTCTTTGATGATGATCTGTCAGGTGCTGTGAGTGGGGTGTTGAGATCCCTCACTATTATTGCACTGCTGTCTATTTCTTTAGGTATAGTAATATTTCTTGAATCTGGGTGGTCTGATGTTGGGTGCATATATATTTAGGATTGTTATATCCTCTTGCTGAATTGATCCCTTTATCATTATATAATAATCTTCTTTGTCTCTTTTTATTGTTCCTAATTTAAAGTCTGATTTATCTAAGTATGGCTACTCCTGCTCTCTCTTGGTTTGGTTTGCATGGAGTATCTTTTTCTACCCCTTTACTTTTGGTCTCTATGTGTCTTAAGGTGAGTTGCTTGTAAACAGCATGTAATTGGATGATTTTTTTTAACCCATTCTGTCAATCTATACCTTTTAAGTGGAGCACTTAATCCATTTATGTTCAAGGTTAATATCAATATGTGAGGCTTTGTTCTTCTCATATTAATTGTTTTCTAGCTGTATAAATTTTCTTTTTCTCTATATTTTTGTCTTTGTGGGTTGTTGAGCTTCTGTAATTTTGCCATTTAATTCCTTTCTCTTCCTTCTTCGTGTGATTGTTTTATTAGACCTTTGACTTTTATATTTTAATGTGTTTTTGTTATGTGTTTCCATGTGTGACACACCTTTGAGCATTTCCCATAGGGCTGTGAAGTCTATGTCTGGCTTAATTTGTTTTACATGTGGGCCTCCAGCATCTTTTGTTTAAAAGACTATACTTCTTCATTGTGCCTTTGTCAAAAATCAATTGACTATGTTTGTGGTGGCATGCCTTATCTGTTACTTACTGAGAAAAATGTAATTTCCCACTGCTTGAAAGTAAGTCTGTATTTGCTTGAATATTGAGAATATGTCAGGTTAGGATTCTTATACCTTCTGGATTATTTCATCTATTCTCTCATCTATTAAGTTGTTTTTTCAGTTATCACTGTTTTAATGACCATCTCAATAAGAATGTGAGATGAGTCTAATTAAAGAACTTCCTGTCTTCATCCCCATTGCCCCAAAACTAGCAAAAAATTAGTGATCTCACTTCATTCATTTTGAATAACCCAGTACTACCCCTAATTTCCCACAGGTTTTATATTTTTCTTGTTCCTGGTAATTATATCTCTGAAGATTGGTATCTGTGCCCTGGATGAGATGGCATCATCTTTCTTTTCTGATTTTGGGCTTATATGGTATCTAGAAGAGCTCAAGAAGGACGAGTTCAGAAAATTTAAGGAGCACCTCAAGCAAGAGACTTTGCAACTTGGACTCCAGCAAATTCCCTGGACCGAAGTGAAAAAAGCCTCCCGGGAAGATCTAGCAAACCTGTTGGTCAAGCATTATGAGGAACAACAAGCATGGGATATAACCTTAAAGATCTTTCACAAGATCAGTAGACGGGATCTCTGTGATAAGGTCCTGAGGGAGACTACAGGTGAGTGAGTCTGTGGGGAGGGGCCAAGGCTTCTTACCATGAAGATCACATCTTAACTTTGGTAAATGGTCTCTAATGCCTGTCTACAACAGGGAAAGAATGTGCTATGGAAAATAGTATCCTTGTAGGTGGGAAATAGCTTCTCTTAGACCTGGTGGGTTTTGTGGTAAAATGTAGGTGGATAATGTGTCCTAACCAGTATTGTACCTCTATCTGTGTCACCAATAATTTTACTCTAAGCTGAGAATTTGAATCCTAGCCAGAGACTCTAAGGTGAAGTTGTAGCATAGAAATTCTGGACTTGGCCCAAACAGCAATTAACACCTGCTGTAGATTGTACAATGAACTGGGGTTAACTGGTATAATCGTGTGTGTTCAAAACAGCCATAGAAGGCCAGTGCTTAATAAGATTTCTAAATCATTTTCATGTATGTAGGTATTTTAATATTGAACAAGCAGAAGTTCATTGCAGGGAAGCTATGATCTATAAGCAATATAGTCTTAAGGGTCACATATACATTTATCCTGGTATAAGATGTTACTGTTACTTTGCATATTTGAGATATCAATGGCAAAAGATAGCTCTTCTGACTTACTGTCAGACTTTTTTTTTTTTGTCTTTGATGTTCAGCTATCTTACTCTGATATGCCTAGTTGTGGCTTTCTTTGTATTCATCCTGCTTGGGATCCTCTGATATTCTTGCATCTGAGGTTTAGTGACACTTCAGCTCTCAATTTCAGCCATTGTGTGTTTAAATATTATTTCTATCCCATTCTTCTCTTCCTTCTGGGACTCCAATTATACCTTTATAATTGGTCTAATTAGACCTTTATGTGCCATGTGTCTCTTTTTTCTACATTTCTTATCACTTTGTCTCTGTGCTTCAGTCTGGATATTTATTTCTAATTTTTTAAACTCTCTAATTCACTATTCAGCTATTTCTAATCTGCTAATAAACCCATTTTTTGATTTCTCAGATTCAATTAACATATTTATGCAGTTTGCCCTTGTTTTTCACAGACTTCCATCCTTTCTGGAACATCAGCTCTTTCTTCTATGTTATTGAACATCTGAAGTTATTTTAAAATCTGAAAATTTTGGCCTTTTACAGGTCTTTTTCTACGGCTGCTTTTTCTCCTCCTTTTTGCTCATATGCTCTCCTGGTATGCCTGGTAATTTTGAGTGCCGGATTTTGAATAGGAGCCATTGAGGAGGTTATCAGCGTGTTGTAAGATATCTTTTTTCAGATAAACTGGAATTGCTTCTGGTAGCAGTTAGGGGAATAGCTCCTTTACATGGAAAATTGAAGTAATTCAAAGATAGGCTTTGTCTTTGCAAGGGATAATCTGTTTCTAGTTTCTTTTCCCCAGTCCTTAGTCATTCAACATCCCAACTGAAAGCCTGAAGTGTTTAACAGTACCCCTCATCCTTGGCACGTGTTCTCCATCTATTGTACCCCAGGCCCTGGACACTGCTAGAGTTTGGCCTGACTCACTAGTCTCTTAGTCCTTAATGTCTGCTCAGCTTCCTTAGAGGCAAGTGCCTCCACCTCTCCTCATCCTCCTCCTATTCTGCTTTCATTCCTCAGTGATTTCCAATACTTAAAAAAAAAATATTTTGCTCATCATTTCCAATGGTTAGTTGGATAGTTGGTTTGAAGTAAGATAATTAGAGAGTTTCCATTTTTGGCCATGCTAGTCTTTCTTGTGTATCTTCTTGATTTGGAACATTACTCAGAAAAACTCTCTCCGTTCCAAATTAAAAAGAAAAAAAACAACTAATCTCCACATTTTCTAGATTTTTTTGTTTCATTTTTTTACATTAGACTACTTTATCCATTTGGAATTTTTCCTGATATAAGGTGTGAAGTGTGGACCCACTGTTACTGGGGGGTTTTGGTGGGGGGGCGGTGTTTGCTTTTTGCATATTTAAGCAGTTGTCCTAAAACCTTCTGTGAATAGACAAGTTTTCTCCCATAGACACGAAATGCCAACTTAATCATATTCTAAATCTCCCAACCGTGCATGTTAATCTATAGATTTTTTATTCTATACTATTGGTTTTAATTCTTAATTTTTATTTTTTTTTTCTTTAGAGACAGTTCTTGCTGTGTTGCCCAGGCTGGAGTGCAGTGGTGCAGTCATAGCTCTCTGTGGCCTTGAACCCCTGGGCTCAAGGGATCCTCCTGCCTCAGCCTCTCAAGTTTGGGATTACAGGTGTGCACCACCTGGCCTGGGTAATTTT
>VBSM01001793.1:1933561-1957548 GCA_008086735.1 Cheirogaleus medius | reverse complement strand
AACTTCAATGTCACGAGGCAGGTCTCATTTCTACTGAAATGTTGATCTACATATTCTTCCATGCTCTTGGATTTTCAGGATCACATTAAAATTGCATGTGTGTTTGCTGGGAGATTCCCCAGCTGACAAGGCCAGAAACACAGGGCATCTCACGGGAATAAGAAACAAGACAATAGAGGAGAAAAAGTGGGGTCAGGGGACTCAATCAAGGCTTTCCAGACCAAGAGTCCCAAGAGTAATTCCTCACTCATATTTATTCATTCTAAGAACAAAAGATCATCCTAAAGCATACAAGCAAACAATGTTCTATAGATATCCCACAGGCAAACAAGTTCTAAAGATTTCCCAAAAGATTACAATAACCAGGTACACGTCATTCAGGTAAGCTTTAAAGATCACTGATAAAGATTAAGATATCCAGGTGCACATTAACCTCAGCAAAGCTTTTTCTAGCCTCAAACAAAAAAAGAAAATAAATCTTGGGGTTGTGGCCAGGCCAGTTTTCCCGCAGGTTGGACGTTCCTGAGTGCAGTCTTGGAGCAGTTTTCTGCCCCAGGAGATAAACTGTTTTCAGTTCCCCCTGCCCTTGGAATGTCCTTACCATTTTGAAAACAGCCACACCTATGCAGACTGTCATGTCCACAGAGGTTTCTACGCCAGAAATCTCCCTAGGTCACCCCAACATTTCTAAGCTACCCCAACATGTGTTGGCCTAGTATTGGCAGTGCCTCTCAACCACAAGTGATTTTTGCCTCCTCCTAGCTGCCCCCTGCCGGGGACATTTGACCATGTCGATAGGCACTTTTTGTTGTCCCCATTAGGGTGGGGATGGGAAGTACTATTTGTGTCTAGTGGTTAGAGGCCAGGGATGCTGTGGAACATTCTGGATGCTCACGACAGTCCTTTGCCACAAAGAATCATCCAGCCCCCAAATGCCAAGGGTACTGAAGTTAAGCAGCTTGTACTAGAAGGGTGTGGAAAATACGCTGTTTCGTGGTAGCCACTAGCCACATGTGGCCCTTAACATCTAAATTATTCTAAATCAAATTAAAAACTCATTTGATCCCAATAGCCACGTTGCAAATGCCCAAAAGCCACATGTGGTGGTGGCTGCTGTGTTGGATGGCAGAGAACTTAATGTTACCTTCTTACAGGAAGAAAGTGCTTGGAGAAAGAGCCCGAAAAGACCTTTACTACACTTTTCGGGAGGATTGGAAAGATGTTTAAAATACACACGCGGTGTGATTCAACTTGTGGTCTTAAAAATGTCAAGCTTTTGGTGAAGTGTGTTTATTTGATGAAATTATAAGTAGTGTTCATGTTCTAACAGCTTTGTTCTATGAAGCCCTCCTTACGCACCTCAACTTCAAATGATTCACTTGTTCTTTCTCTTCCTGGAAGTTTATTTAGGGTCCTTTGTTTTTCCTCTTTGTATATTTCCCTAGCTTCCTTTCTTTTCTGTTATTAGTGTTGTTTTTTTGCCCTACAGTGAGAGTTGGGCCTCAAACGTCTCCAGAAATGTGATGGTTCCTAACTCAGGTCCTGAATGTCACTGTTGCACACGGGAAATGTCGAAAGAACCTTTCAGATACGTTCTGCAGAACTGGCCTTCAGACAGGACCCGGCTGGTTGGGGCAGATGTGGTTTGGTTTGAAGGCAGGTGCGAGTTGAAATCCTGACTCTGCTTATGCCGTGGCCCTGGTGGAACGTGGGAGCCTCTGTCAGCCCTGGTGGTAAAAAGGCAGATTCCCTACCTCGTTGCATCGTCCTGGAGATTATGAAAGCTGTGCAAATGCCATCTTGCTCAGAACCTGGTAGAGAATCGGGCCTATAAGTTGTGACGGTGTTTCTGTGTAGGTGGGGATGATGTGGTTGCTCCCGACCACAGGAGGTCTTGTCATCACCTTCCAAACTGAAGCCTGGTAAAGCCCTCCCATTCCGTATCCTTCACACTGCGCAATATGCCACCATGTGTGATCTCCTATGGCTTGTGAGTTTCACAACCTACCCATAGTGGGCACCACGGTTTCACCTTCGTTTAAGAAACATGAAACTCAGGGAGGTTCTTTCCTTCCCAAGATCGTGTAGCCTTTGAAGAACAGTAATGGTGCTTAACACAGGTTAAGTTCAGGACTCTTTCTATAGAAATCTGTCATGTGTTCTAATGTTCTGAGGTTTTTGCCACTGTTTTTCACTTGCCAAAAGTATCTTATGTGAAGAAGAATATTCCCTGCACATGGTAAACGCAATGTAATAAAAGGGTATTGCTAAAATGAAATGCAGTCAGGCCTGAAGATAGATCCTCCCATGGGTACTTCTGTCTTTATCTCCTTCCTCAGTAAGGTTAGGGCTGTACCCATTTAATTCCCTTAGTGAGCAACCAAACATGTAGCCAATGGGATCCTCACTGATGTTGGGGGTGACATTTTTAGCAGCGGGAAACCTCAGAGGACTGATGGATTAGGAGAATACATTGTTCCCCCAAAAGGTTAATGCAGTAGTACGTCCTTTCACACATAGCTTCTGTCTGTAGGTGTCAGGTTGTATCTCTTCCCTACATCCAAACAAATCCAGTAACAACTGTGCAGGAGTATAGGGGCAGTCCCCCACATCTCTGGTCCATTAGGCACCATTCACTTGCAGGAAACAAAGATCATACCAGTTATTTAAAGAAAAAAAAATTTTATGGGGGAGTTTGGTGTTTCCAAAACCTTTGGAAGGGCTAAGGGATCAGGCTCTAGGCTGGTGCTCCAGAAATGTCTCCACGGCAGCACCCCCAGCGGGCGGCTAACTCTCATGAAGTTAAGAATGCAGGAGATCAGAGGGCCATGCCTAGAACTGGGACTTTAAAAATGCACCACTGTAAATATATAAAACTATTATGTACCCATCAAAATTTTTAAAATAAAAAAAAATACACCACTGTAGCTATGATTGCAGGGGGCTGCCTAAGGAGCTGCTCCTTGAAATCCATGACTACAGCAAATGGAAACTACAATTCTATTATAGAAAAACCCAGTGTCCCTGCATTCATGGTGACTGGCAGCAAAACAGAAAGGCAGAAGATAGACTCCACTTCCTTTCTACCTTCCAGTGTTGTGAGAGTGTGTGTAAATTGCAGAACTTAACCTGTACCTTTGATCTTAGCTGCAAGGGATTCTGAGACAGGTGGGGCTTTGTTGTTGTTTGTTTTTTGTGTTTTTTTTCCAGCATTCTGCCATTAAAAGGACAAGAAAGCTCACGAGAATAAAGTTGGAATGAATGCTAGAGGCCACTCTGTCTCAGCTACTGCATCTGCTTTCCCTTCTGGAGCAGTCCCTGTGGCAGGTCCTCCTACGTAGACTTTCACATCTATTCCATACACACAAAACCTGTATCTGTGTCTAAATCTCTTGTTCACACAAATGGGTACATGCTATAGATACTGTCTGGTTCCTAAGCCACATAAAGATGCTATTTCATATCTTTAATGTCTGTGTGATGGTTCATGCAGATGTGACATAGTTCATACAAAGAACATATATAATTGTTTTACTCATAGTCATAACAGTTCTTGTTTTTTGCTATCATAGCAGCAGTGAATAGCCACATGTGTCTAGAGCAGGGGCTTGCAAGCTTTTTTCTGCAGAGGGCCGTATGGTTTATATTTTAGACTTCCTGGGCCATACAGTCTCTGTTACAACTACTCAGCTCTGCTACTGGATCAAGAAAGCGGCTGTAGACAACACACAAATGGGTGACATGACAGAGTTCTAATGAAATTGTGTTTACAAAAGCAGGCTGTTGATCACCTTTGGCCTGTAGGGCACAGTTTACAGACCCCTGAGAAGATACATTTTCGAGAAGAAAAATTTCAGGGTCAGAGAATATATGCATGAATGTTTAACTTTGATATGTCATTGTTTTTTTCCCCTCTCATCCTCACTGGCTCAGGAAACACAAAGATATATCAAGATCACGTTAAAAAGAAATTCAGCGATCTATGGTCCAGCAAATCTGTCCCTGGTTTTTATGCATACTTTCGCTCGGAAGCCAGACAGGAAGAACGTGAACATTTAGAACTCATTTTTGCTCCCAGGGAAACGGGGAAACAGCCGTATACGTTGGTCTTTGAAGGGCTGCAGGGAATTGGAAAAACAACATTTCTGATGAAGGCAATGTTGGCCTGGTCAGAGAGCAACATCTATCAGGATAGATTCCTATACGTGTTCTACTTCTGCTGCCGAGAACTGAAGCAGTTGACGGAGACAAGCTTGGCTGAACTGATTTCCAGGGACTGGCCCCTGCCCTCCGCTCCTATCACAGAGATCATGTCCCAGCCAGAGAGACTCCTGTTCATCATCGATAGCTTCGAACAACTGAAATGTGAGTTGAGTCAACCCGAGTCAGACCTGTGCGGCGACTGGACGAAAACGCAGCCAGTGCGGGTGCTCCTGAGCAGCTTGCTGAGGAGGAAGATGCTCCCAGAGTCCTCACTGGTCATCGCAGTGGCGCCTCAGTGCACAGCGGAACTTCAGGATCGGTTGGTGTGCCCAGAATTCCTAATATTCCCGGGATTCAGGGAGACTGACATGAAGCTCTATTTCTGCTGTTTATTTCAAGACAGGAATAGAGCCATGGAAGCTTTCAGTTTTGTAAGGGAAAACGAACAACTGTTTATCATGTGCCAAGTCCCCCTCCTCTGCTGGATTGTGTGCACCTGTGTGAAGCAGGAGATGGAGAAAGGCAAGGATCTGGCACTGACCTGCCGACGTACCACCTCTCTGTTTGCCTCTTTCGTCTTTAACATGTTCACACCCAAGGGTGCTAATTGTCCAAGCCAGCAAAGCCCATTCCAGTTGAAGGGGCTGTGCTCCCTGGCTGCAGAGGGCATGTGGACCGACGTGTTTGAGTTCAGTGAGCAGGATCTCAGGAGAAATGGAATAATTGACTCAGACATCCCTGAATTGCTGGACACAAAGATTCTTGTGAAGTGCACGGAGCACTCATACATGTTCCTTCACATGAGCATCCAGGAGTTCTGTGCTGCCATGTTCTACTTGCTAAAGAGTGATGGTGTCCATCCTAACCCAGCCGTCAGATGCAGAGAGACACTACTCTTTACCTCTCTAAAGACAGCAAGGAAAGCACATTGGATTTCTTTGGGGAGTTTTACATTTGGTTTGTTAAATGAAAGGGAACAACAAAAGCTAGGTGCATTTTTTGGCTTTCATCTGTCCCAGGAGACAAAGCAGCAATTTCACCAGTGCCTGAAGAACTTAGGCGAACACGAAGAGCTTCAGGAGCAGACAGATTTCTTGGCATTGTTTTACTCTCTGTTTGAGATGCACGACGAAGCCTTTGTAAGGCAGGCCATGAACTTCCTCCAAGAAGTTAACTTTTCTATCTTTGAAAACACGGACTTGGTGGTTTGCGCCTACTGCTTGAAATACTGTTCTGGCTTGAGGAGACTTCGGTTTTCAGTCCAAAACATCTTTAAGGAAGAGAATGGACAACACTCTATGTGAGTCTGTCCAGTGACTTTCCTTTTATCTCCTTTTCAGAATCTGCCCATATTCTCAAGTGGGTTTTGCTAGTGGAGTGTTTAATAAAAGGGTCATGGTAGGAATCTCACCTTTCCCATCTAAAAAGCTTCAGTCCAAGTCCCAGCTTGACTCTTTAGAAGCTGTGAGACTTGCTCTTTCTTAGCTGCCTCATCACAAAACTGGGAATAATATTAACAACGGTATTGTGAGGATTGGATATGAGAGTGAGGATTGGATATAGACTCTCATATTCCTTCCCTTCTCGAATATCAGCTGATCAGTCCTTATAATTAACACTTGCCTTGTTCTCACAAGACCATACTAAGGCTCTTTCTTGTCCTCCCAACTACAAATTGCCATTTAAAACTTGTTCTAAAAATTGTACAAATTTTAGCTCACTTAATACTCATAAAAATCATGTGGGGTGGATTCTGTTATGATGCTACACATGAGGAAACTGGGGCAAAGAAGTCAAGCAAGCTGCCCGAAGTCGCGTGGTTGGAGCCTGGGGCACCTTGCTGAAGACTCTGGCTGTGTTGTGCTCCCTCATGTTTTGCTGGAAACCTGCCTGGATATAAAACAGGATTTCTCAGTCTCAGCACTGTTGATGTTTGGGGCTGGCTATCTTGTTTTTGTGGGGGCCATCCTGTGTATTGTAGGATGTTCAGAATCATTTCTGGCCTCTACCCACTAGATGCCAGAAGCACCCCTCCCCCAAGTTGTAACAACCAAAAGGACCCGCGGACAGCGCAGACGTCCCCTGGGGCCCATGCCACCCCAGGTTGAGAACCACTTATATAAGGTGAACGTACTCAACTGACCCTATTCTCCCTGAGTAAAGGAGGCTCTGACTCAGATGTCTTCTCAGGCAGATAATGTACTATGCTTATATGTTGTGAGTGGCTCGTGCTGACTGTTTTCCCATGGAGAGCATTTCCTTTCTTCTTGATCACAGGCCAAGTTGCAGCCTCGTCCATTGGCATCATGTTTGCTCTGTGCTCGCGACCAATGAGCACCTCGAAGAATTCCAGCTGACGGACAGTAACCTGAATGAGTCTGCTATAGTGACTCTGTGTAATCAGCTGAGACTTCCCAGCTGCCGCCTTCAAAAGCTTGAGTAAGTTGAAGATCAGCCTCGACTTGAGAATTTTGTGGAAATAACAAATTTGTCTCAACCAAGTTAGCTTTTGGTAGAAGCTAACTGTATAAGCAAAGAATTAGAATCTAGAGTAGAGTTTCTCAACCTCAGCACTTGGTGACATTACATTCCAGCTCATTCTTTGGGGAGGGGGTGGATATTCTTTGTGTTGTTGGATATAGATGTAGAAGCATCCATGACCTCTGCCCTCTAGGTAAGCAGATTCCTCTAATTGTGACAACCAAAATTGTCTCCAGACATTGCTAACTGTCCCTGGGGGGAGGACAACTGCCCAGCTTGAGAAGCACTGAGCTACGTAATTGGCTGTGAAATTAGAGAATGAGTTAATTATGAATGAAAAGATATAGTCAAAGAAAGGTATTCATGCTTCCTTAGATGAAACCCATCCACAATTGTCTTTGTTTTGCAGGCTAAATACTGTTTCCTTTTCTGGTAAGAGTCTTGTTTTCTTTGAGGTGCTTTTTTACAACCCACACTTCAAACACCTGAACCTCATCAGCATGAAACTCTCCCGTGAGGACGTGAAGCTGCTCTGTCACGGCTTGGCCTGTTCAGTGTGCAACATAGAAAACCTAACGTAAGTCTCCATGTTCATCATGACCACTGATGCTTCTGCAGAGCACTATATATTTTTACTGTGTCTACTTTTTCTTCTTTTCTGTTTTCCCTATGCAAACTTAACCTCCTGGGAGCTTCAGAATAAAATATGGAAGTTAAAGTTTCTTAATTGCTATAACCACTGTGGAAAACGATCTGCCTGTATTCATCTTTCATAGATTCTGACATACTGTATTACCCAAGAAATTCCACTCACAGGTGTACATTACACAGACCTGCATGTCTCAGTTTGCCGGAAGACAGGTACCGACACCTGCATGGCAGGTTTTCACAATACCTGCAAAGTGGAAATACTCACTGATAGTAAGTTAGATAAGTCTGTGGTTTTAGCCTCATGAGAATGAATGATGTACTGCTGTATACAAAAATTCATATGCAAAAATTTGCATGCATCTCATTATTGATGGAAATGAGCCAAACTCAGGAGTCTATCATATAGTTTTATTTATATATAAATAAAATCTTTGAACTTATAAAGTTCAAAGATGGGCAACACTGTGGCATTAGAGGTAAGGATAGTGACAGGAACAGGGAGGCAGGAGGTGGTGACCATGCTTGACCTGGTCAACCATTCTTGACTTGGTTACTATTAATAGTAATACAAAGAGCATTACATTTATGACCATTCATTGGCCAGCACTTAACCATTTGTGCACCTTTCAGTATCTGTTATATTTCAAACATTTCTTTTGCAGTTAAATTAAGATTCCCTCTAACACTTATCCTCTATCTACTTTGGCACCCAAACATTCCGACGCCTCCCCATGCAGCCCTGTCTGCCATGTCTATGAGCTCCCATCAGCCACACACACAATGACCCAAACCTATTATTTTAATAACAACTTTGAGATATAATTCACATACCACAAAACATATGTTTTTAAAGTATACAATGTAGTGGCCTTGGTATATACTCACACGGCTGTGCAACCATCACAACTAGCTCATTTTAGAATGTTTTCATTATCTCTAAAAGAAACCCTGTACCCTTTACCACTCACTCTGTTCCCTTCTTTCCCTGCTCTCTGGGAATCGCTAATGTACTTTCAGTCTTGATGGATTTTTCTATTCGGGACATCTCATATAAATTGAATCTGACAGTATGTGGCCTTAAATGTTTTCTCAGTTCTTCCAAATTGTACCATGTATCAGTACTTCATTCCTTTTCGTGGCTAAATAATCTGTTGTATAGATAGACCACATTTTGTTTATCTAGTTACTTGTTGATAAACATTTGGTTTGTTTCCACTTTTTGGCTATTCTGATTAGGGCTCTATCAACATTCCTGTTTAAATACCTGTTTTCAATCTTTTTGGGTTTATACCTGTAGAATTTCTGGGTCATATGGTGAGTCCATGTTTAAACTTTGGAGGAACCACCAAGTTATTTTCCACAGTGGCAGCACTATTTTACATTCCCATCACCAATGTATGAGGATTCCAATTTCTCCACATTTTTGCCAATACTTTTTATTATTATAGCTATCCCATTGGGTAGGAAGTTGCATCTCATTGTGGTTTTAATTTGATTTTTCTGAATGATTAATGATGATGAACATCTTTTCACGTGCTCTTTGGCCATTTTTATATCATCTTTGGAGAAACTGATATTCAAATTTTTTTGCATTCTTAATTGGGTTATTTTCTTTTTGTTAAGAGTTCTCTATATATTCATATACAAGTATTGGCCATATGGCCATATGGCCATATATACTTGGCCACAAGTATATATTCACATAACATATACAAGTTATGTGATATACTAGAAATGTTGTACAAATATTTTCTCCCATTCTGTGTGTGGTCTTTTCACTTTCTTAATGGGTGTCTCTTGAAGCACAAATGTTTTTAATTCTGATGAGGTGTACTTTTTTTGAGAGGAGGTCTTGCTGTGTTTCCCAGGCTGGACTCAAACTCCTAGGCTCAAGTGATCCTCCTGCCTCCACCCTCCCAGGTAGCTGGGACTACAGGTGCATGCCATCACACCCGGCTGCACTTTATTTTTGTCTCATGCTTTTGGTGTCATAGCTAAGAAACCATTGCCTAACCCAAGTTCCTTAAGATGAACTTCTTTTCATCTGAAAGTTTTGTTTTGGTTCTTACATTTAAGTCTATATGATCCATTTTGAGTTAATTTTTGTGTGTGGGGTGAAATAGGCCAAATCCTATTTTTTCACCCCTTGAAAATAATATCTTAAAGCTAGAAACAATTTTAAAACTATGCATTGGCACAGGATTATCCTGGAGAGATGTTCGGAGCCATGAACTGGGTAACTTGCCGATTACTCTTCCATTTCTTGACAACTGTCACAATTGTTTACACCTTTATTCTGTTGTCTGTGGGTTTAGTTTACTTTTTGTGGTGCCCAGAGGTAAGGAGAGTAGTTGCGGTAATAGAAAACCAAAATTACTGGCAGCACAAATCAACTCGAGCAAGCCACCAAATGACGAGCCCTGCTGGTCCAAGGCTTTGTCATGGAATGTTCTTTAAGGAGGTATTAGTTGAGCAAAGACCTGGATAATAAGGACCTGTCTAACCAAAGACCAGGAAAGAGCATTGCACTCACAGGGAACAAGTGCAGAAGCCCCAAATGGGGTAAAGGAGTTGCGTGGCGGGGAAGGATGCATTTGGGAAAGCCCAAACACGTCTACTTTGAAGCATGAAACCTGGTGTAGCCAAGCAGCTGACAACAACCAGTGTGGCTGGGACGCAGGGACTTGGGAACAGGTGGGGGCCTTGTAGATCATGTTGTGTAGTTGACTTTTCCCTACATGCAGGAGAGAAGTAACTGGGGAAGATAAAGCCAAGTGTGGATGTACCTGAGACTGTCTGTGTCTGAGGTTGTCTCTCACTGTGCTCCAGGGTTGGTGGTTGGGGACGAGTGAAGTTCCAAGGGGAGCAAAGATCAGCTGCCCTGACAGAATCAGCGTGAGGAATGGGTCCGGGAAATAGAAACCAACAGAATGCGACATCTCCCCTTTTCTGCAGGCTGGGAAGTTGTAGCCTTTTGCCAGAGGACTGTGCATACTTCGCCTTGGTTCTGGACATAAACAAGAAGCTGAAGCATCTGAACCTAACCTGCAACTACTTGGACCAGGGGATGGGCCCCTTGTGCGAAGCCTTGTGCCAACCAGACTGCGCCCTGGAGTACCTGGTGTGAGTGAGCCTCGGGGGTCCGTGGCGGAGGACTGCCGTGTGGTTTGAATTTTGGCCTGTTTACTGACATCTGTCCTTTGATTGGGCCACATGGCTGAGGTTTTAATGCAAAAGCTTAAGAACCAAACAGACACAAGTTTAGTCTTTAGTTCAGGATTTACCACTTACAAACATACATCATCTTTTTTTGTCTTTTATCTTATTTGAGTAAATCTATGGGAAGCAAGTGTAATTTTGTTACATGCATAGATTGCATTGCAGTGAAGTCAGGGCTTAAATGTATTTAAGTACTTAAATACATTAATTTCTCATCATCCACCCCCTGCCACCCTCCCACTTTTCCAGGTCTCCAGTGTCTATTGTTCCACTCTAAGTCTATGTGTGCACATTGTTTAGCTCCCACTTATAAGTGAGATCGTGTGGTATTTGTATTTCTGTGTGTGTACTCTGTCTTCCAGAGTGAAATATTTAACCTCAGATTTGATTTGCTCCTCTGTAAACAGAAGAAGGGAAAAGTATCCTGTTTTAGCAGTCTTTTGAATATTAAGAGATGTTGTCTGTACAGAGTACATACCAAGCTTCAAACAATGCTAGATTGGATTAAGGCACCTACAACAAACACGGTACTTCCTGTGTCAATAATGCACTTATTTCTGCCTGTAAAGTGCACTCTCAGCTGCTGCTCAGGACAGAGGCAGAACAAGATGTCCATGGGCCTCTTGCCCTCACTTAATTCTGAATGTGCTTCTCTTGCAGTAATGGGATGGGTGAATAGACTGACCAAGAAGCAGATGTAAGGTGCATGGAACACAGAGAAGGAAGACAGATCAGTTCGTGTGTTACAGGGTCAGTTGATTACCTATCAGTGCAGTTCTAACATCTTCAGTTTATACTAGTACTTATACAAAAGCAGGGAAAGGACAGGAGAGTATATATTTATTTAGGTTTTTTATACACAAATATCCTTGGAGGAAATGTAAGAACTAAGCTGGGAGGGTGGGGTAAGAGGGAGATTTTTCCCTCTTTCCACTTTTGGATTTTTTGAAATAAATAAGGATATTCTAAGAATAAATCAAGGAAGTTGGAGGATTTCTACTTCCAGCTAAAATGGAGGAAGAGGGACTGGATGAAACTTTCTGTAAATATATACAAGGTCTCTATGGTCTATAGTGCAGATTAAGTCCAATGTTTCAATGTTGATTTTCTGTCTGGATATCTGTCCAAGGCTGAAAGCGGGGTGTTGAGATCTCCAACTACTATTGTATTGGGATTATCTCTCTCTTTTTAACTCTGATAATATTTCGTTATATATCTGGGTGTTCCAATGTTGGATGCATATATATTAAGAGTTGTTATATTGTCTTGCTGAATTTACCCTTTTATTATTATATGATGACTTTCTGTCTCTTTTCACAGCTTTTGTCTTAAAATATATTTTATCTGATAGAAATATAGCTGCTACTCCTCTTTTTTTGGTTTCTATTTGCATGGAATATCCTTTTCCACCCTTTTATTTTCAGTCTACATGTGTCTTTATAGGTGAAGTAGGTTTCTTGTAGACATCATATAGTTGTGTCTTCTTTTCTTATCTATTCAGCTACACTGTCTTAGGATTGGACAACTTAGTCCATTTACATTCAATGTTGTTATTGATAAGTAAGGTCTTACTACTGCCATACTGTTATTTGATTTGTGGTTCTTTTGTTCTCTTTCTTTCTTCCTTCCTTCCTATCTTCCTTTGTGAAAAGTGATATTTTTCTGGTAGTATGTTTTAATTTCTTTTTGTTTTTGTGTTATTTGTTGTAGGGTTTTTGATTTGAGGTTACCATGAGGCTTGTAAAACACATTTTAAAACTATTTTAAACATATGACAACTCTGCTAACAAGCAGAGAAATCTTACAAATTCTACATTTTAATTTCATGCCTCTGCTTTTTAATTTTTTGTTTCCATCTATATCATTTTATACTAACTCTCAAAAAGTTGTTGTGGTTATGATTTTTGATAGGTTTGTCTTTTAGGCTCCTACTCAAGATATGAGTTGTTTATACACTGCAATGAGAGCAATAGAGTATTCTGTATTTATGTATTTACTGTTACCAGTGGGTTTTGTACCTTAAGAGGAGTTCTTATTGTTTATTAATGTCCTTTTCCTTCATATTGAAGATCTTCTTTTAGCATTTCTTATAGGGCAGGTCTGTTGTTGATGGACTCGCTCAGCTTTTGTTTGGGAAAGTCTTTATTTCTCCTTCATGTTTGAAGGATATTTTTGTAGGATATAATATTCTAGAGTTAACTTTTTTCCTTCATCACTTTGAATATATCATGCTACTCTTTCCTGGCCTGTAAGGTTTCCACTGAGAAGTCTACTGCCAGACATATTGGAGCTCCTTTATATGTCTTTTTATTCTTTATTTCTTTTTTGCTTCCCTTAGGACCTTTTCTTTATCTGTGACCTTTGGGAGCTTGATTATTAAATGCCTTGAGGTAGTCTTGTTTCAGTTAAATTTGCCAGGTTTTCTGTGACATTCCTATACCTGTAAATTGATATCTTCCTCTAGGTTTGGAAAGTCCTCTGTTATTTCTTTTAATAAACTTTCTACCCCAGTCTTTCTCTCTACATCCTCTTTAAGGCCAATAACTTTCAGATTTGCCCTTTAAGGCTCTTTCCTAGATCTTGCAGACATGCTGTATTCTTATTCTCTTTTCTTTTTTCTCTTATGACTATATTTTCAAGTAGCCTGTCTTCAAGCTCACTAATTCTTTCTTTTGCTTGATCAATTCTGGTGTTGAGAGACTTTCATGCACTTTCCAGTTTGTCAATTGAATTTTTCAGCTCCAGAATTTGATTTTTAAAAATTTTTATTTCAACCTTTTTTAATTTCTCTGATAAGCTTCTGAATTACTTCTCTGTGTTGTCCTAAAGTTCACTGAGCTTCTGCAGGATAGCTATATTGAATTATTTATCTGAAAGGCCACATATATCCATCACTCTGGGTTTGGTCACTGGGGCCTTATTTCATTTGGTTAGGTCATGTTTTCCTGGATGTTCCTGATGCTTGTGGATGTTCATCAATGTCTAGGCATTGAAGAATTAGGTATTTATTCTAATCTTTGCAGAGTAGGCTTGTTTGAACCCATACTTCTTGAGAAGGCTTTCCAGATATTCAAAGGGATCTAAGTCTTTGGTCACTGCAGCTGTATCAGCACTAGGGGTTCCCCAAGCCAAGTAATGCTGTGGCTGTTGTAGACTCCTGGTGGTACTGCCATGGTGGACTGTAGTAAGACACAGGAGAATTCCCTGGATTATTAGGCAAAGTCTCTAAACCTCTTCCCTCATTCTCTTTGCTGGGCTGCTGGCATTAGGGGAAGATGATGTGGGAACTGCCTCCTAGCCACCACAGCTGGGACTGTGCCAGGTCACACCTGAAACTAGCCCAGTCTCAATCAAAGCCCATGGCAACTGTTGCCTGGCTATCTCTGTTTAGTCACAGCCAAAGGCTCTTTAGTCAGCAGTTGGTGAATCCTGCCGGGACTGGGTCCTTCCCTTCAGGGGAGCAGGTTCCCTTCTGGCCCAGGGTAGGTCTATAAATGCCATCTGAGAACTAAGACCTGGAATCAGGGGCCTCAGGAGTCTGCTTGGGACTTATTTTACTGTGGCTGAGGTGGTACCCAAAACAAAGTCCTCTCAACTTTCCACTTTCCTTTCCCTAAGTGGAAGGAGACACTTCCTGGGCTGCACTGCCTGGAGTTTGGAGAGGAATGACACAGGCATGCACTCTGCCACCTCTGCTGGTATCTCACTGGGTCACGTGCATCTCATGTCTACTGGCTCCAGGCCAGCACAGCCTCAAGACTTGCCCCAGGACTGCAGTCTGCATGGTCTAACTGCTTTATACATTTGTTCCAGGCCCAGGCTGCTTTCCTCAGCCCCTGGTGGAACTAGCAGGAACTCAGGTTTCTACTGCTGGGGTGGAGGATTCCACTCTAGCCATGCTGGTCTAAATGACCCTGCTGTGGGCACTGGCAGAACTCTGCCCTGTGCTGTGCCCCCTGTGCCAGGGTGGCCCTGGGTTTCAAGGCAAAGTCTCACAATCACTTCACTCTCCCTCTCCTGCTCGCACAGATTCTCCCTGCACTGGGCGCTGGTGCTGGGATGGGGGAGTGGCACGGGCAACTCAAGGTTGTCTTGGCTGAACCTCTTCTGGATAGAATGTTGAAACCAGGTACTGTGATTGCTCACCTGATTTTTAGTTCTTCTGAAGGTGCTTTCTTGCATGGATAGTTGTTGACTTTGATGTTCCTGCAGGAGAACCATCACTGGAGGGCTCTATTTGGCAACCTTGCTCTACCCTCAATTTCTCAGTTTTTTTAAACATTGAGATTTACTCTATAATTGAAAAATTTGATAAATACACTTGATTTCCAAATATAATTTTAAATGAGAAAATAGGTGTTTAATATGCCAAGATATAATATTATATTGTGGGATCCTCAGTGGCTTGGGTTTTATACTACTTATCAAAGACACAAATGCCGAGATGTGCCAGAGAAGTGGGATCAATGAGGGAAGCAAGGCTGAGGACACCATGAACCCCATCAACAGGAAGCAGCCACACCTTCCACCCCAGCCTCTTGGATTTCCATATGGAAACGTGGACTCAGTGTTGCCAGATATCCTAATTTTCAACAGAAGTTGAAAATCTGGATTTTATATAAAAATTTTATTAATGTTTAAGTGTTGGCAACTAATTTTATTAAAATATAAAAGTGACAGAATATTTAAACACCTGTAGGTCATGTGTGGTTCATGCATCACCAGTTTGCTTTATATTTTTCAGTACCTCACAAGTCTCTTCAAAGGGAACATGCATCCTTTTTAAAAAAGCCATGAGCCTATGATGATCTTAAAGAACAATAGAATAGAGAAAGTTGAGGATTTTATACATAAGGGAAGCAATGTACTTTACCCATCAATGAGGGAACCGTCTAAGAAAGTAGAGGTCTTGTTCAAGGACAGTGCCAGGTATAGAATTAGAACCACAATTTAAGTCCTTTTAGAGTATTAGCTATGCCATATTCCATGTTTTTTTTTCCATCTGTGTTGCTTTGTTTCATTTTCTATCCCTCTATCATGTGAGTAAGAAGAAATGAAGGAAGTATTGTCAGATAAGCCAGAAAAGTTCATGGTCTCACTTGGGAATTTTGTATGTAAGATACAGAAATAGTACCTTTAATGCGAGGTTAGGCAAAGCTCTCTGAGATGTCATTTCCCAGTCCCATCCTCCCATGATTTTGTCCCCACAGGTTGGCTTACTGCTACCTCAGTGAGCGTTGCTGGGAATACTTCTATGAAGCTCTCCTGCATAACAAAAGCCTGCGCCATCTAGACCTCAGCGTGAACACCCTGAAGGATGAAGGAGTGACAATTCTCTGTGAAGCCCTGAAACACCCAGACTGCTGCCTGCGGTCGCTGTGGTAGGTTTCTTTGAGGTTTCCTTTGAAGTCCAAGCCTTGTTTTCAGGGCCTTGCATTGCACAGGGGGCAGCTGGAATGGAGAAAGGCCATAGTATCTGTGCCTGAAAAGGTGAAGGTTAAAATTACTTGACCTAGATTCTTGTAGAGATGTTCATGCGAACAAACTTGTGCCTTGACTTTTGTGTCACAGATTTAATGTGTCGTGTCATTCAGTGGAGGATACTTAAAGGACTAATGGGGAGAGAAGAATCATGACTTGGGCCTGAGGGACAGTTTTGTGGCTAAGAAGATATTTGGCATGTGTTCTGCAGGATGAACACATTTCATTAGGTGGAAAAGTAGAACCAAAATTCCAGGCAGAAGGGTAAAACGTGGAGGTAGGGGACCCAAAAAAATACATGTGAGAATTAGCATCGATAAAACGGGGTGTTTTAAAAGGGGAAAAAGGGTAGGATGACAGTAATGAGAAAGAACATAATGAAAACACTTAATTTCATGCTATAAAATTGAGAAATATTGGGGTAACCTTGTGGTGATGGTGGTGGTTTGGAGTCACCAGTTAGGGTAGTATTTCATTATCAAATGTCTCTTTCCCTGAGAAATTCAGAGACTTGTGGAATTAGGCATAATGATTTTTACCTAGACTGTTAGGAAATATCAGAGTTTAGAAATTTGTATTCCTTTTCTCGAAGAGTACGTTAAATAATTAGCCACACACAAACTTTTTCTCACAATGGTGGGTTAGGATGTCTGAGTCAATCTTTGAAATTGAAAGATCTTAAAAATGTCACATAAAATATTTTTTAAAACATTGAAAGCATCTAGAAACTAAAAAGAGATATTCTAAGTAGCAGGCTAGGTGTAGAGCACTTTAGGTTGTCCCAAAATCCTTAAGATGTATTAAAAAAGAAATAACCTTAAACTAGTACCAAGTAGACACGTAGGAGAAGAAAGTGAAAGTCCTCTCTGGAGATAGATAATAGGATGGCATGATCCTTGACCTTGATTTATTCCTGAGAGGATCTTTTAAGGTCAATAAATACCACACAGTTAAAATAACCTAAACCACAAGGATTTAAGTCACAATGAGCAAAAACAAGCCAAAACAAAAATGCTTCAGCTATTGGAGGGATCAGACTTATCTATAATACAAAGCAATTATACTTACTATGTTAAAGAAAAATAACAAGTTTAAATTCTCAGAAAAAAGAAAGCCATAAAATAAAATCTGTAAATAAAGAATAAAATGGAACATCTAGAAATCATAAATATAATTGGTAGTAAAAACTTAATAGATAGGTTGAACAGTAGATTAGACATAACTAAAGGAAAACATTAATAAAACAGAATAAGTCATTATCCAGAAGGCAGCATGAAAAGAGAAAAATGCATAATGTATAAGAGATTATGAGACTTAGAAGATAGAAGTCCTAACACATTTAATGGGAGTCTGAGGAAGATAAAATATTAAGGATAAACTTTTCTTATAACTGATGAAAGATTCCCATCCAGATTCAAGCATCCAAATAGGTCTCTAACAGGATAAATGAGAAACTGTAGAACACGAAAGATAAAGATGTGATCTTTAAAATCGAACATGGGGTTGGGAGGGGGAACCATTCTATCTACAAGGAAGGACAGGTGCCGTTGGGTGAAGAGGAATAGTGAAACCAGAAGGCAGGGCAGTGAGAGATTCAACATGCTGGGGGGAGGGGTGTCAATCTAGAATTTTATAACCAGCAAAAATCATCAAGAATGAGGACAAAAACCTATTTTCAAAGAAATAGAAAAATAAGTTTCCTACCATTAAATCTTTAATAAAGACAGTTCTAAAGACATCCCTTAGAAGTAAATGATCCCAGATGGAGACACACAGAGCAAAGAAAGTGGTAAATGTGTAGGTAAATCTAAACAAAATATGAATTGTGTGTAAAAAAAAAATAATCTTGAGGATTTCAAGGAAAAAACATTAAAATCTACAACAGCAATAACAAAGTGTACATGGGTAAATTAAAGTAAATGTCCCAAGGTTCAGAAAGAGGATGAAGGAATTGAATAATTGGAGATGATAGACTGAATGGGAATATAGAAGTTTCTATTCTAATGAACACTAAAAGAAAACCCAAAAGGAATTGTTAACTCTCAAATCAGCAGAAGAAAGAAGATGTAATGATTAAAAAAAAATACTCAATCCAAAAGAAAGCAAGGTAGAAAATAAAAATAAAGGAACAGATAAGAAAATATAAAACACAATAAGATGTAGATTTAAACTCAGACATATCAGTAATTATGTTAAATATCAACAGATTTAATGTTTTAGCTAAAAGACAAAGATTGCCATACTGGATTTTTTAAAAAATTTAAATTGTAAGTTACGTAGTAAAACATGAGGAGGTCACAGTTGCACAACCTTGTGAATGTAGTAAGTGCCACTGAACGTTAACACCGTTAATTTTATGTTATGTGAATTTTACCTCAATAAAGAGATACATAGTAAAAGCATGAAAAAAATATACCATGCAAATTATAACCAAAAAGAAGCTTCTGCAACTGTATTGATCAGACAAAATGAAGTTTACAGCAAAAATTATTGGATAGATCCATTATTTGGTTCATGCTAATTTTTAAATTATCTTCCTACTCAAGTGAACTTAGATTCTTATGAGGGGAACATAATTACTTCCCAAATCCAATTCATGAATCAAAGGAGAAATCACAGTGGACATTGGAACATACATTGAAATGAGAAAAGAATATACCTCACAATAAACTCAGGTGATACAGCTGAAGTGCATGTATCTATCAGGAAAAGAAAAGCTAAAGAATAATTAAGTTTTCTTAAATGGCAAAATAAACCCAAAAAAGGTTGGAAGGAAATGAAGATAAGGACAGAAATTGATGAAATGGACAAGCACAAAATAGAAAACACCAGAAAGCTGAAAGTTGGTTCTTTGCAAAGGCTAACAAATAGTTTGTCTCAGCATTGTCCAGTAGAATATAATGTAATCCAGGAGTGTAATTTTAAATTTTCCAGTAGCCATGTTAAAAGGTGAAAGTAAACATATGAAATTAATTTTAATAACATATTTAACCATATATCAAATATCCCTTCAATATATAATCAGTACAAAAAATATTAATGAAACATTTTACATTTTTTGTACTATTTTAAATCTGTGTATTTGACACTGTAGCACATCTACATTCAAGCAAGCTACGTTTCAAGGGCTCGGCAGTCACATGTGGCTGGCAGCTACCATGTTAAACAGTGCAGATCTATAGAATGGGAAAAGAAACTGCAGATGTAACAGATGCTAAAAAGAAAATAATACAAGCAACGTACACAGTAAACCTGCAAATTTAGATGTTTAAGACTCCGTTAGCTTCTAGAATAATATAACTTAAAAATATATACTCAAGAAGAAAGAAAACTGAATAGTTTTAAATCATTAAAGAAATTAGTAGTCAAATGTTTTTATATAGAAAATTCCAAACTTAGAAACCTTCATCAGTGACTCTTACCAGATCTTCAAGGGAGAAATAATTCCACTCTCACACAAATTCTTTTAAGACTGGAAAGAGAAGAAACGTACCACCATCTTTTGAAGCCAGCAAAATCATGATACTAGAAACCAATATGAATTTTATTGGTTGTAATACAATTCTTACAACTTTTGTAAGAAAGGAGAATGATTGGCTAGTGCCATTCATGCAAAAACACTAAACAGACTATTAGTAAGCAGAATCCAGAAATGTATTAAAAGAATAAACATGACTAAGTTAGGTTTTATCCTAACAATGTGTAGTTGCTTTAACATTAAAAAGATCAGTTAAAAAAAAAGGCGGGGGGTGGGAGGACTATAAAAAAAGGTCCGGCAATGTAACTTACCATACTAACTGATAAGAATAAAAATTACAATCCACAGACAAAAGTTTGAATTAAAACATATCCATTTGTTATAACTCTTGAAAATATATTTGGGAACTTCCTTGACCTGTTAACAAATGTGATCAAATAATCTAAAGCAAACATTTGTTTAATGATGAAGAGAGGGAAGTTTTCTTTTCAATATCAAGAAAAAGATAAGAATGTTAGCTATAATCACTTTTAGTTAACAATGTCCTCAAAATCTTAGTAAGAGATGTAAGGTAATAAAAATACCAACCCTATAATCCTTAAAAATAAAGGGAAGAAACTCCTAATTCTATGCAGAAGATATGAATGTACATAGAAAATCCAAGAAAATCTATAGCCGAATTATCAGAATTAGTTTAACAAGATTGCTTGAAAAAAATCAATATATAAAAAGTTTTTATATACCAACAAGAAGCAATAAGTTAATGAAATTAAATAAAAGTACCATTTATGGTAGCATCAATAATTACCTAGGAATAAGGAAGGCTACCACAGTATATGTGAGATTTTTGTAGAGAATATCATCAAATTATAATGTAAAACAGAAAAATTTCCATGTTCAATGATTGCAATATTCAGTATCTAAAAAGTTAATTCTCCACAAACTGACTTTAGCTTTGATGAAATCCCACTGAAAACGCAATGTTTTTATTTCGTTGTTTTTGTGTTGAACTTGAAAAGTAGATTTTGAAATGTGTATGGAATTTGCAAGAGACCAGGAATACCTAAAAAACACTTTAAGAATAAAAAGTGGGAAGCCTTACTCTAAATATATAAAGTTTTAGAAATTACAAAGCAATATGGGGTTCATACAGGGATGAGCAAATAGGCCAGAGACACAGAATAGATATCTCAGAAACAGATCCATCTATATGTATTCAGATGTTGCATCATGGAAAGTTATGTTATAGATGGAACAGGGAAAGGATAGGCCTTCAACAAATGATGCTTGGACAATTTCAGTTGTCCCCCAAGATCCAAGGAGGGTTGGTTCCAGGACCACCTGCAGATACCAAAATCCCCAGATGGTCAAGTCTTTTATAAAATGGTATAGTGTTTGCATATAACCTACACACATCCTCCATATACTTTAAATTATCTCTGGATTACTTATAATACCTAATACAATGTTAATGTTATGTAAAAAGTTGTTGTACTCATTTTTTAATTTGTATTTTTTTATTGTATTATTTCTTTCCTGATTATTTTCAATCTGTGGTTAGTTGAATCCATGAATATGGAGGGCCAAATATACCTATCCATATGGATGATAAAATCTGTTATGTTTTAGCATCTTTCCTTTTATGACATCCAACCAGGATGGAGTAACCCCTGAGAGTGGTATCACAACAATTCTTTTGCAGTTTGGTAAAATGTTTTTTCACTGCTGCCTGCTGTCGAGACCTCGCCTCTGTTCTCACCAGCAATCAAAACCTGAAAAATCTGCAGATTGGGTTCAACGATATAGGAGATGTGGGCGTGAAGGTGTTGTGTGAAGCTCTGACACATCCCAACTGCCGCTTGGAGAAACTTGGGTGGGTATCACCAAGGTCACGGTTACGTCTTCATGAATGGCAAAGGATGGAGAATTGATGGGCAGAAAGAGAAATCAACTCCACCAGGGGCAACATAGCAGTTAGCTGTTGTTGCATAATGAACCACTCTAAAACTTATAGGCTTAAGACAGTGAACACTTGTGATTACTGGCTAACAGCTGGGCTGGGCCAGGCATCGCTGGCCTTGGCTGGACATGCTCAGGAAGCTGTGGGTATCTGGGCGATCGGCTGGTCTGGGCTGGCCTCGCCATCTCATGTAGAGGTTGACTGGCTGTCACCTGGGGATGACTGGTGTGACTGGACCACGTCTCATCTAACTGGGCTCGTTGACATGGCATCTGTATCTGTTTGCTAGGGCTGCCGTAACAAAGTATCACAGACTGGGTGGCTTACACATAAATATGTTGTCTCGTGGTTCTGAGGCTGGAAGTCCAAGATCAGGTGTCAGCAGGGGTGATACCTTCTGAGGGCTTTGAGGGAAGGATGTGTTGGGAGCCTCTCCTTGGCTTGCAGACAGCCTGTGTTTTCATGTTGTCTTCCCCCTGTGAATATATGTGCACAATTCCTCCTTTTCCAAGGACACCATCATGGTGGGGGAGGGCCACACTAATGTCCTCATTTTAATTTAATTATCTTGTAAATATTCCATCTTCAAATATGGTCCCGTTTGGCGGATAGAACTTCTACATATGAAGGGGAGGGCGGCACAATTCAGCCCATCGTGACATCTCAGAGGTTCAAGAGATCAGGAAGCATAGAAGGCGTCTGAGATGTAGGCTCAGAACTCACATTGTCTTGCTCCCAGTGTGTTATATTATCCAAAGCAAGGGACAAGGGCAGCCCAGATTCAAGGGCTGGGAAACAGACTCTAACTCTCAGTGGGATGGGCTGCCAAGTCACATTGCCATGGGCATGACCATAGAGAAGAATTGATAAGTTGGGGCTGCTTTTACCATCTAAACAGAGGAATAATCTGATGCCATAAACACTGGACTGTGAGATCCTGTACTCAGAGGCTATGGGGTGAGCCTTGGCTAAATGTCCAGCTCACATCCCACCACTGCCCGAGGGTGGGGCTGCTTCCCACTGTGTGTGTTTTTATTGCAGGTTGGAAGCATGCGAGTTAACCAGTGCCTGCTGCAAGGATCTCTCTTCTGTTCTCACCAATAGTAAGACCCTGTGGAAGCTAAACGTGGCCTCGAACGCCTTGGACCACAGTGGGGTGGTTGTGTTCTGTGAGGCCCTGAGACATCCAGATTGTGCCCTGCGGATTCTTGTGTGAGCTGGGGTCTCTTCTTGGTGGGGAGAGTGCTCGGGGCTAAGAAGGGATTGCTTAGAACCTAAAATGTGCAGCTACTGCAAGCTAATCACATTGCATTAAAATACAAATAATGTCACCTGTCTTGGGGTTGGTGCATTAGTAAGAGACAGTGAGTATAAAGCCCTAATCACCACAGTACCTACTGAATAGTGAGTGCCTAATAGATGCTGGCATTTGGCACCATTGTAAATTATGCTGTGCAAATTATAGTACACAAATATTTATAATTGGTAATGTAAGTTATATTTATATTTGTAAATATAAACTATAAATTATATATCATAAAATATATAATTTATATTTATGAAAGTATGTTATATTTATAAATATATTATATTATAATCCTATAAACATTTTATTAGATAACTATATAATAAATTCTTAGCATTTATCTTTTTTTTGACTTTTTATTTTATTATATTATGGGAGTACAGATATTGTTAGGGTTACATATATTGCCCCTGCCAACCCTCCCCCCCACCTCCGCTGTGCTAGAGCTTCAAGCATGTCAACCCCCTGGAGGTGTGTGTCACACCCATTATGTAAGTATACGCTCTTCCTCTCCCCCGACATGCCCACCACCCGATAAAAGGTTTGTTTTTTTTTGACATTTTGGTTACATTGTATTTCTTTGCCTCTTCCTAAGAAGGGTTAGAGGTATTCCCTTCCCCCCAACAATGCTCGCCATATCCCAAGGATGTGGATCTCCCTGCCCCGACTCCCTGGTGAGTACTACCACCATTTGAGCACCATAGTTTTAATCAGTCAGAACCAATTTGATGGTGAGTAGATGTGGAGCCCATTTTCCTGGTCTTGTGTTGCCTCACTTTGGATAACACGCTTAAGCTTAATCTAGGATAGCAAAAACCGTGCTAATTCACTGTCGTTTCTTAGAATTGAGTAATATTCCATTGTGAGCATATACCAAATTTTAATTATCCATTCCTGAATTGGCGGGCACTTGGGTTGTTTCTAAGACCTTGCAATAGTGAATTGTGCTGCAATAAACATTCGGGTGCAGATGTCTTTATAATAGAATGACTTATGCTCTTTTGGGTAGATGCCCAACAATGCTATTGCAAGGTCGAATGGTATTTCTATTTCTAGCTGCTTGAGGTATCTCTAGATTCTTTTCCACAGAGGCTGCACTAATTTTCAGTCCCATCAGCAGTGTAAGAGTGTTCCTGTCTCTCCGCATCCTCACCACATTTGTTGTTTTGGGATTTTTTGATACAGGCCATTCTCGCTGGGGTTAGGTG
>VBSM01001793.1:1885433-1901361 GCA_008086735.1 Cheirogaleus medius | reverse complement strand
AATAGGCTTTTTTCACTCTGCATTGGAGATGCTCTCACATTGTTGCATGGATAGGTAGTTGGTTCCTTTGGTTGCTAAGTGGTGTTCTATGCCAGACCAGTTTCCTAGGGCCCCTGCTACAAAGTACCACAGACAGAGTGACTTAAAACAACAGAAATCTTTTCTCTCATAATTGCGGAGACTTGAAGTCTGGAAGCTAAGTATTAGCAGGGCCATGCTTTCTCTGAAGATCCTTAAGGAACCTTCCTTGCCTCTTCTGGATTTGAGTGGTTGATGACAATCCTTGGCATTCCTTGTCTTATGGCTACATCACTCCGATCTCTGCCTCCACTGTCACATGGACTTCTTACAGGGACAGCAGTCATTGGATTTAGAGCCCTCTCTAAGTCAGTAGGACCTCAACTTAAGTACTTCTGCCACAACTTTATTTCCACATTTTAAGGCACCAGGGTTAGTGCTTCTATACCTCTTCTTGAAGGGACATAATTCAAACACAGTGTGTAGATGCACCATAGTTTATTTAACCGTTCACCCATGCAAGGACCTCTGGGATGTTTCTAGTTTTGATGATGATGAGTAAAGCTGCTGTGAACCATGCATGTATAGAACCCACGTGACTAGTTTGAGGCAGGTGCCTGAAGATCAGACAACTTCAGGTTCGGGGCAACCTGACATCCCCAGGGGAGGGCATGCGTATGTCCATATAAGATGCAAATATTTTTAGAGGCAGATTTTGAAAAATAAAACAAATGCTTGCATAAGCATTCTCTCAGCCACCTGTGACGTGTCTACTAAATGATCTTTTATTTCTTACAATTTTGCCCAAATTGAAAAGAAATAAAAGTCATGATACAGTATCCTGCTGAAGAGTCTGTGACAATAAAGCTGGATTCTCCTTGTACCCCACTAGGACCCCAACCTTTAGAAATACCAAGGTCCATTCTCACCACAGGTCCCTTGGCCAGTCATTCATTCATTTGGTCAGCAAGTATTTACTGGGAGTTGCAGAGCTATGATTAGGGATGTTTGCTACAACACAGACTTCGGGACAGTGCCCAGAGCTGCTGACTCAATACCTTTGAGGTGGAGCCTGAGAATTTGCAATTCTGACAGCTGCGAGGTGTTGCTCATCCTGCTGCTCCAGAGATCAAACTCGGAACCATTGGGATAGATGGGGAGCCTGACTCTTAACCTTACCTCCAAGATAACGAGGCATTTCACATATCACTTTCAGGGAGGAAAAACTACTTTATTATCTGAGGCAAACCCAAAATAGCAGAGTCACCTGCTAGTCCTGGTCCTACAACAAATAAAACCTTGCCTATCTCTTCTTCCTCTTCCCGGGAGCTCTGTCTCTGGGTCCTCCTTTGATAGGAACTGTTACACGTGGGACCCACACTGGGCCCTGGTGATACCGAGCCCCTTCCTTTGCTCAATACTATCACGCTCCAAGTAGGAGAAACGGACGCGTAAACAAGATCACCCAGTGAATTGCTCTAGGTGTTTCCAAATGGACTGAACACAGGGGAAGCCTTCTGTGAGTTTAGGAAACTCTCTAAACACATCATTTTCTGTTGCTTGTTCTTCTAGACTGAAGAGGCGGGGGAGGCTTTCCTTCACAAATTGGAAGCACTTGTAGAATCAAGTCTTGCAGCCCATTAACTCTGAAGCAAGGATGCTAAATGCTTTCAAATCTGTGTGATGCAAAGGAATGGTTACGAGCCGCCCTGGCCAGTGGAGAGGGAGGGTGTTGATTGCCTGGGTTCTCCAGAGCCTATAAAGGCTTCGGAGTGGGGCAGACCAAGTACTTTTTCTTTCTGCTTTGGGAGATGTTTTTGACAAGGAGCCGGGAAGACTAATTCTCTTTAGGGGTGAGTGTTTTATATTTCTTTCCTCTTTCCTACCTGTTATTTTTCTCATCATCCCACTTCCTTACAGTTACGATGGCAGACACTTGAGTTTACCACACCCAAATGGCCCACATTGAAAATGTAAAGCAAAAGCTATTGATTCAACTCTGAACATTGCCAGCTGTCATGGATAAAATCCCTGCCTATCCCTGAAACTCAGCTTTCTTGTCCCTGAAGTGGAATCCTAAATTCCCAAGTTTTCTTCCAGCTCTGGGAGCCAAGAGACTTGCAGCAGCAGCTAGCAAAGTCTTAAGACCTAAGGGAGACGCGATCAGGTCTCCAGGCGTCCCCAGGTCTGGGGTAGCCATTGGCAGATATAGTCACAAAAATCATAATAGCTGTAGAGCAGGAAGCAGCTAGGATAGAGCATGCGGACTTTGATGCCACCTCTCTGCGAGTGTTCCTTCCCAATAAAGGCAAGTGCCAGTTCACACATAATGGCTCAGTTCCAACCGACACAGGAAAGTGGATCCCAAAACTGGGGTGCAGCCAGAAGGCCAAGTGGATTCTTCTTGTCTTTGCACAGGAAAGAATTCAAGAGCAAGCCAGCTGAGTAAAGCAAAGCAAGTTTATTAAAGTAAGGAAAGAAAAAAGGGGAGACTGCCCCTTGGGGCAATGGAGAGTAGTACTTTGCGAGTTTCCGGGCTCTTGTTTTACACTTTCTATTTAATTTTATGTTAAGCAGAGGGAGAATTGTTCATAAGATTTCTGAGAAAGGGATGGGGAGTTCGCAGAACCCCAAGAGTCCCTCCGCTTTTTAAACCATATGGGGTAACTTCCAGGCCCTGCTGTGGCGTTTGTAAACTGTCCGTGGCGCTGGTGGGAGTTTCCCTGTTATGCGGATATGTTATAAGTGGGGTATGAGGAGCAGTGGGGGTAACCTGAGGGTGTTTTGCTTGGTTCTAGTAGTTTTTGCCAGCTTCTCTACCACCTCCTGTGTTATCAGAGACTTAGGTTGGGGTCTTATCAAGCAGGGCCTGCTGGTTCCCTGTCTCACAGCTGCTGGTTTCTGCCACTCACAACTTTGGCTGAATTTACTTAACCTAGTTCAACCTCAGTTGTCTCCTTCATAAAATGAAGGAGGAAGAATCAATGTGATAGAACTCTCGTAAAGATGTAAAGTTATATGGACTCCATGGTGATTCTGACCTGGAACCAGATGGGGACTTCAGCTTTTGTTTTTTTACCTTTTAAAAATGTTTACCCATTAGGATAGCTATTATTTTTAAAAGTGGAAAATAACAAATGTTGGCAAAGATATGGAGAAAATGGAAGTTTAGTGCATTGTTGATGGGAATGGAAAATGGAAAACAGTGTGGCAGTTCCTCAAAGAGTTAAATATAGAATTACTATGTAATCCAGCAATTCCACTTCTAGGTATACACTCTCTTAGGGTTGAAGGCAGGGACTCAAACAGATACTTGGCCATCAGTGTTCATAGTAGCATTATTCATAACAGCCAAAAGGTAGGAACAATCTAAATGTCCATTAACAGATGAGTGGATACAGAAATTGTGATATACAAAATATATAGAAAGGAATATTATGTAGCCTTCAAAATGAATGAAACACTGATAGTGCTACGACGTGGATGAACCGTGAAAACATTACGTAAGTGAAACATAAGCCAGATAGAATAGGGTGAATATCATGCAATTCCACTTATATGAGGTACCTGGAATAGACAAACTCAGAGGCAGAAAGTAGAGCAGAGGCTACCAAGGACCAGGGGAAGGGGAAATGGGAAGTGAGTGGGTGCTGTTTGATGGGTACATAGTTTCTATTTGGGATGATGAAAAAGTTCTAGAAATGTATAGCGGTGGTGGTTGCACAACACTGTGAATGTACTTGAGGCCATTGAGTTGTACTTAAAAATGGTTAAAATGATAAATGTTATGTTTCTATATAGGATATATGTGATATAGAGCCATGTCAGACATATATGTCATGTTCTATACAAGATAATGTAGGATAAATATGTTATATGTTATGGATAAAATAAGATATACTAAATTGTGTAATTTATGTTATACTTACATATTTATGTTCTATTATATCCATTTATAAATTAAAATACCTAGCACTTTGGGAGGCCGAGGTAGGAGGATTACTTGAGGTCAAGAATGTGAGACCAGACCTGTTGGATGTCATCATTCCATAGTGTGGGTGAACTATCATGTCTGACATTTGCACAGTCTTCAATCACTCACTATTAAAACTGAGCACTTGTCTTTTCCTGACATCCAGGATGCTCCCTCTCTTGGTTTCCACCTGCCACGCTGGCTTCTGTTTCTCAATTTCCTTTGCTGGCCCCTCCAGCAGACCTCTGGGGACTGGGGTGCCCAGGACTCAGTCCTTGGACTTCTTTCCTTTCCTTCCTAAGCTCAGTACTTTAATGATCTCACTTTATCCCTTGAGTTTAAAAAACTGCAGAGAACATATCTCCACTCTAGCCTGGGCAACGGAATGAGACTCTGTTTCAGAAAAACAAAAAATTAAACTAGTTTATTCAGAAGTCTGAGTGTCAAACAAGGGGGAAATTTGTTAAATAAGCTATTATTGGAGGGGAACAAAAATACGGCCATGATCCATAGCTTAATTAAGAATAAAAACTTTGTTGAATTTGAATTTTAGTCTAATGGGCCCTCTGGCTAACCACATATTTTCTAGATTTTAGCCTAATTCAATTATTTTACCTGCCTCTATGTTTTTTTGCTAAATCTTTTATAAAGGCTGTGATATTTTTGCTTGCCTCTTCCCCAAAAGGGGGCACAGAGAGTAAAAATTCCAAACACTCAATGGGTCGTCAGTGTTTTCCACAGGACAGAGTCTTTAAGGAAAGGAGGTGAAGAGAGTATGTGGCTCGCAGAACACACTACCAAACATGCATTTAATGAATCTGTCCTGGGTGGTGTTTCCATCTTCTTGTTTTGTGTCTCCACAGGTCTCTTCTGTTCTCTCCTCTGAACGGTTGCCATTAACACAGACGCTGAGGTGTTCTGGGCCTTGAGTAAAGATGAGTTGTGTGAGTCCAAGAGCCGGCCCCCTCTCTCCCCTTTCCTTCTCCTCCATGCATACTTCTTGCACCCCACCCTGTGCGTGCTCGCGCTCCCCCTCATCCCCTTGTGAAGATGCGGTCATGCTGTACATGCTGTACCTGAGCAAGGAGGAGCTGCAGAGGTTCAAGCAGGTTTTAGTGAATGAGTTCACTCCTGGCTCTGTCCACATTGCCTGGGACCAGCTGGAGAGAGCCCGCTGGGCAGAGGTGGTCCATTTCCTGATAGAGAACTTCCCCGGACGACGAGCTTGGGATGTGACGCACAACATCTTTGCCAAGATGAACCAGGAAAAAATGTGTCTTCTGGTACAACGGGAGCTAGATGGTGAGTGACGGTCTGGTATACAAAATGCGGGTGGGCTTAGGTGCTAATGAGCTGATACTCCGCTAGCCCCAATATACCTTATTGGCCACCTGAACTAGAACACAAAAAACATTGGGTAAGATGATGCATCAAACACCGAAAAGCAAACACTATCATATTGACATATTAAGAAAAATAGTTAACCAGATACTGCTTATGAGAGATAAGCTTTAACACATTGCCTGCCACATTAGAAAAAAAAAATGTTTCTCTGGTACCATAGTGTTTTCTAAAAACAAAATGATCCTTTCTAATTTGCTATTTTTTTTTATTGTTTTCTGTGCATGAGTTATATGCAACACAATCCACAGTTTTAGAATTAAATTGTCAATATTAATTGTAACAATAAGAACATTAAAAAGTAAGATTTTCATGAACCAATGGCAGGGTTTTGCTTCATGCCTCTCCGGACTCAAAACTAGCCTGAGTTAAATACAACTCACATGGCAGTCAATGTGCTAAATAAAGACACAGAGAAGCAGGAAGTAAAATAGTGGAAAAACATGTGACATGAAAACGTTGAATGGAAGAAAGCTGGTATATCTATGGTGATGTCAGCAACGTAATATTTAAGGCGAGAAGATTAAAGATTAAAAAGAGCCGTTTCACAGTGACGCGCCTTCAATATACACAAAGCCAGACTTGACTGCAGTAGCTCCTCCTTATCCACAGCTTCACTTTCCGAGATTTCAGTTACCCACAGTAAATCGCAGTCCAACAAGATATTTTGAGAGAGAAACAACATTCACATAACTTTACAGCATATTATAATTGTTCTGTTTTACTATGAATCTCTTACTGTGCCTAGTTGATAAATTAAGCTGTATCATAGGTACGTATAGGAGAAAACATAGTGTGTGTGTGGTTTGGTACTATTCACCGGGAGTCTCAGAACACACCCTCATGGGTAGAGAGGAATTACCGCACTAGAAGGAAAAATGAACAAATCCACAAACGTGATGTAAGATGTTAACCACCTCTCCCAATGGTTGACGTTACGAGTAATCAACATTCTTCTCAGTAAGAACAGAGAAGATGTAAAGTACAGGATTTTTAAACCTGAAGGACAGGGGAGCAGGTGCCTCACCTGTCTCCTTGGCCACTCTGACCCCGGCAACTGGCTGGGCACCTGGTGTGTCACGGGCTCGAATACTGAGTGACTACAGAGTAAGTGATTGTGGACAGGGACTTGCTCTAGATAAGGCAGCCCAGGAAGTCATCCTTGAGGAAGTGACACTAAGTTTGGGCCATAACAAATGAGGACACAGCAGCCATGTGTGAAGGAGAGAGAATAAATGAAAAAGAAAATCAGGTGAGGGAAACCTTGTGGCTCAGGGCTAGAGAAAAATCTTAGCGTTGATGAACAGAAAACATTACTAATAGTAATAAGAAAACCTGATGAAAACAGAGAGATATACGCAGTTGATACTTGTTATTTGTGGATTGCGTATTGTGAATTTGCCTACTCAAATTTGCTTGTAACCCCAAAATCAATACTTACAGTTTTTCAAGGTCATTCATAGACCTGAGCAAAGCAATGAAAAGTTTGAGTCATAATGCACGTTCCTGGCTGAGATCAAACAAGGTCACCTTGTACGCGAGTGTCCTTTCCATGGTCTGTTTAGTGCCATATTATTACGCTCTTGGTTGGTGGTTTGCTGTTCAAAAGGCCCCCAGAAGTGATACTGAAGTGCCATCCAGTATTCCTAAACACCAGAAGGCTGGGGTGTTGTTTCTTTAACCTGAAGATGGGGAAAAAATTTTTTTAAAGGGCTATGATGTGCCTTATGGAGCAAATACATGTGTCAGATAAGCTTTATTCAGGCATGATTTACAGTGCTGTTGGCCATGAGTTCAATGTTAATGAATCAGCAATGTATATTAAATAAGATGTCTTTAAACAAAGACACATAAAACAAGGTCATGTCATTACCAGTCAATGAAAATGTTGTAACCAGAGGGTCAAAGGAACCTAACCCTGTAATTTTCTGGGAAAAATGGTTTAGTGTTTGCTAATTCAGCATTCACAGCAATTTTATAGAACATAACTACCATAAATAATAAGAACCAATGACTATGTGTATACATATCCATGGTGGATGACTGTATACATGTGTACATATACACACATACATATATATACACCACCATCCCTCTGTATCCTAGGGGGATTGGTTTCAGGACGCCCCTCAGATACCAAAATCCAAGGATTCTCAAATCCCTTATATAAAATGATATAATATTTGCATATAAGCTACACACATTCTCTTACATACGTTAAATAATCCTTAGATTACTTATCATACATAATATAATGTAAATGCTATGTAAATAGTTGTTATATTGTATTACTTATTTGTGTTTTTATTGTGTTTTTTTAATTGTTTTCTTTTTCAAGTATTTTCTATCCTTGGTTGGTTGAATCCACAGATGGAAAACCCACAGATACAGGGAGCCAACTGTATACATATATGCACACACTTAGATGTTAAAGTGTGTATGGATTTTACATATGTGTGAGTGTGTGTGTATTTGTATATATTTCTCCCTCAATGTGTGGCTGAGCTATAAATGTATGATATTATCAACGCCTTCCTCAGTGCATTATAAAACAGCACCATTTTCTCATTTCCTAAGATTACTGTGATGGAAACCTACGTGGTTTTCTTCACCTGAATGGAGGTGGTGAGAAAATGAGGTTTTCACACTGTGTGGCTGCTCTGACCCTAAAATGGCCCATTGCCTCCACATCCTTGTCCCTGCAATGTGGGTCATCTTATTCCCATGGGACAGGTGGTGTTTTTCTGTTCCAGACATTCTCCCTCACCTGGAACCAGAGGACGTGAATCTGAGAGAACCACAAATTAACCTGGAGGAAGAATCTGGTAGGTGCCCACGTTGTCACAGACCAGGCGGGAAATGGGCTGTGGATTGCGATGGTTCCTGAGGCAAGGCCGAGCGTAGGTTACTGTGTCTAGTTAGTGTGACCAATCAGAACTTGAGCAAAAAGCGCATTTGTAGACTCACTAGCTAGGAAGTCCAGCCTCCAACACAGCTGGCTCCAGGGCTCAAGCTCCATCACCGCGGCCCTGTCTCTCCTCCTCGTAGCTCCCCTTCTGTTGCATCCAGTCTCAAGCTGTCTCTCTCTTGCATCTTGGCAACCTGTGCCACTAGCTGCCCTCGCACCTGCAGAAAGAGAGCACTCACTTTCTAACATTTCCAGCAAAAGCTATAGAATTGACTGCACTGAATGAACAAAAGTCACGAGCTCACTGGTGGAGAGATGCTCCAGTTGGCTAAGACTAGCTCGTGGGCTTACGAGCTAGCGTGGTGGTGGGGTTGGTCACAGCCCAATTTAATGCACAGGGAGTGGGAAGGGGCAGTGTTCCAAGGAAAAATTGGGTGCTGTTGCCAGAATGGGAGCGGTCGGTGACCAGGCAAATGCATGCTGCAGGTGACTATATCCTCTCTCCTTCCTTCACTATCGGGACCACCAAAGCGGGACACTAGGGAGAAGACAAATTCTGTTAGTGTGAAAACAGCCTTTCTCCATCAGATTGTGTAAAGAAAGGTCAGAAGAAACCAAGGGCCAAAGGAAGACATTGTCATCTGTCGTGAGACTGTGAAAACACGCAGCAGTGGGATGGTTGGTTCCAGCCCTGGTGTAGGTAGATTTCGCCGAGAGCCTATAGTTCTAACCACACTCTAAAATTCCTACTCCTGATTTCATAGTAGGAAAGCTAGAGCAAATCCTATCCGATTTTAGAGATGCCAAGATCGAGGCTTAGGGAGTCTGTGACTGGCTCAAGGTCATAAAGCTAATCAGGTAGATTTCAGACTCCTGGGAAGCGTCCTTCTGCCTGTCAGCCAGGGGCCCAGTGGGAACCTGGTGTCACCTCTACCGCTGTGAAGCTTATAGTAAAGGGAAGGGGAGGGGGAGAAAAAAGGCGTCACAAATTGGGGTGAAGGATCATGACATCCTGTTAACTGTCTACCCAAAGAAGTCTACCTTCTTCTATGCTAATACCCACTTTTATGAAGGGATAAAATGTGCCTATCCCTATGGGAAATATATACTTTTTTTCACCTGCTTTTCTTGAAGTTAGGGTTAATCGTGTGACAATTCTAGACCATGAGATGTCAGTAGAAGTCTCCTGGGCACTTCTGTTCAAACTGATAAAAAAAAGACATGAGCTATTAGCATGCCCCTTCCCTCGATGATTTCTGATTTGAATGCAGACAGTGCAGCTAAAACTGTAACAGCAGTCTCCTACCTGTGAGGCAAGAAATAAGGTGGGGGAAAAGGGCTGAAAGAATCGCGGTGCTAGTCGCCGTGAACCTATGGAACCACCGAACAAATTTCAGCAGCCTTGTGCCTGCCACATTTCTTATGGAAAAAGCAGTCCTTGTTTTGTTTAAGCCACTTCAAGTGGAGTTTTCTGTTAATTACAGCTTCTTAACTGATGTAACAGCGTCAGGAAAGGTATCTAATTTATGTAGGTGTATCACGGGGCTTGACGTAGACATCAAGTTTTCTTACTGTTGTGTTAGTTCTCACAAAGAACTCTGACGTTGTACCCTGTATTTCTGCCATCGCACAAATCTAGGTGAACTACAGCAGTACAAATTGCACATGATAGAAAAGTATTTGCCCGTATGGAACAGTACCACTTGGCCCGGAAACCACAGGGACTCCTTGTACCAAGACGTAGGCAGACACGAGAAGTACTTACCATGTCTATTTCTACCCAAAAGACCTCAAGGCAGGCAGCCCAAAACTGTGGTCATACAAGGAGTTCCTGGGGTTGGAAAAACAACCCTGGCCAAAAGGGTGATGTTGGAGTGGGCGGGGAACAAGTTATATGCCCACAAGCTCTGGTACGCTGTCTACTTCCACTGCGAGGAGGTGAACCGGGCAGAGGAGCATAGCTTCTCGGAGCTGCTTGAGCACAAGTGGCCTGGGTCTCAGGCGCTCGTGTCGAAGATCATGTCCTCGCCAGACCGACTTCTGCTGCTCTTTGATGGCTTTGAGGAACTCACATCGACCCTCATAGAAAGGCCCGACAGGCTGAGTGAGGATTGCAACCAGAAACTGCCCGGGTCCGTTCTGCTGAGCAGTCTGTTGAGCAAGAGAATGCTCCCCGAAGCCACGCTGCTGATCGTGATAAGATCCACCTCCTGGCAGGTGTGCAAACCCCTGCTGAAATGTCCTTCTCTTGTAACCCTCCCAGGGTTTGATACCAGAGAGAAAATCAAGTATTTCAGGACCTATTTTGGAAACACGAGGGAGGGCGATACAGTCCTGAGTTTTGCGATGGGAAACACGATTCTCTTCTCCATGTGCCAGGTGCCTGCGGTGTGCTGGGTGGTTTGCTCGTGTCTGAAGCAGCAAGTGGAGAGAAGGGAAAGCCTCACACAGGTGTGTCCCAATGCCACAGCTGTGTTTGTCCAGTATCTTTCAGGCCTGTTTGCAACCGGAGCTGAGAACCTCTCCAGGAAGACCCAGCAAGAACGACTGGAAGGCCTGTGTTGCTTGGCCGCACGGGGCATGTGGTGCAGGAAATGGGTGTTTAATACGGAAGACCTCGGAAAGGCCAAGGTGGACCAGGCTGGAGTCTCCGCTCTTCTCAGCGTGAATATCCTCCGGAGGGTGGGAGGCGAGGAAGACCGCTATGCCTTCACCCTCTTGATTTTCCAGGAATTTTTTGCTGCCTTGTTTTATGTTCTCTGTTTCCCACAAAGACTCAAAAACTTTCACACGTTGACGCGTATGGACATCCAACGCCTAGTAGCAAGTCCTGGTGGAAACGAAAACCATCTTGCTCACATGGGGATTTTTCTATTTGGCCTTTTAAATGAGGCCTGCATGTCGGTGGTGGCACAGTCCTTCAGATGCAGGGTGTCCTTGTATAATAAGAAGAAACTGCTCAAAGTTCTGCCCCGGTTGCATAAGAGGCACCCGCCATCTCCATGCTGTGGAGTCCCACGGTTATTCTGCTGTCTGTATGAAATCTGGGAGGAAGACTTCGTGAGCCAGGCCCTGGACGGTTATCATAAAGCTATCTTGAGAATTAACAAGAATAAAGACATTCAAGTATCTGCTTTTTGCCTCAAGCACTGTCGACATTTGCAGGAGGTGGAACTGACTATCACCCTGAACTTCATGAATGGGCAGAGGTCCAACTTTGATTTCCACGATGACTCTGAGTAAGCTCGCTCTCTCTCTCTCTCTCTCTCTCTCCCCCTCTCTCCCCCCCCTTTCTCTCTCTCCCTCCCCCTGACTTTGGCGGTCTACACTACCCACAGGCCTTGTCTACAGTCCCCTGGCATGCAGGGATTGATGATCCTGCCTCAAAGACCAGGTTTGTGAACTTCTAAACCTTTCTGATCTCTTCCCTACTCCAGTCTGCACAGGACTTCTGTTTTAAGACAAACCTGTATCTAGGGTGACCTCGGCTGTCCCAGTTGGCCTGGGATTGAGGTGATTTCTCAGATATGGGACTTCCATTTTGTACTGTCAGGACTGAAGTTGTTCCTGGGATGCTGCCCAGTGGAGCTTACTGCAGCAATGGAAATGCCCACATCTGTCCTGTCCAATATGGGAACCACTGGCTACATGCAGCTGTTGGGCACTTGGAATGCGGCTGGTGTGGCCAAGGGACTGAATTTTTGAAACTATATTTAACTTGAATTTAAATAGCTACATGTGGCTAGTAGCTACCACATTGGACATCACACCTCAAGGGTGTTTCTTTCAGCGCAAAAACGTATTTTCCATCTTGAATTATACATCCTCATCAACTGATTGTTACGTCTCCCACTTTCCTTTCTCACCGAACAACTTTAAATCATAATTCCTTTTCTCTGTATCTTCCTTATTCCCCACTGTGATCCAAGGGAGAGGATGGTCTAGTGCTGCGGCTAACACCTTGAGTTTTCCAGCCCTCTCAGTCACTAGCTGTGTGTCTTCACAGTTTACGTAATTTCTGGGTCTCTGTTTCTTTATGAGTAAAATGGGAATTTAAATGGTAGTACCTATCTCAAAAGGGTGTTACAAAGGTTAAACGAGATAAAATATATGACCCACTGAACAAGTCCCGGCCTTCAGTCAGCACTCAGTAAATACTAATGTAATTCCTATTCCTACCACTCAATGGAACCTCTCTTGGAAAATCTGGCAAATATAACTGATTCTTTTTCTTAAGAATTGGCAGATAGCACTGACTACTCATTTTTCAGGTTGGTCGATATTTACTCGGCACCTGCCGTATATCCGACGCAACACCAAGTACTCACTTTCTGTGAATTACTTCTCCATCTGACACCAGGATGCCCTGGAGGTCACAGGTGTGATGTAACTTGCCCAAGGTCACATAGCTGGTTGAAGCTAAGACTTGAACTAAAACGTGACCCCAGTGGCTATGACAGAAAGAGTTAGACTAGTAGACTGACTCCCGGAGCTGGGGGCGAGCCGGGGGACACCCTTTCTGATGCGCAATTGGGGTGCTGCCCTCATTCCTTAGCTACTCTTCAAGGAGGGGCCACGATCTCTTCCCATAAAAGACCGCATAAGTCTTCAGCACAGTGACGCGGAGCTCTCTGATGTTCACTTTAAACATAGGCTAGTCTAATGTATGACTGGATCAATAGCACTTGGCCTCTTTTTATGCTAGGGGACACTCGGGCTCTGTTCCTTTCTTCCCCATGGCGGGCAACGCGCAGGTCTCCCAGGCACATGTGAGTTCCTCTGGGGCAGAGGTAAGCAAACTACAGCCTGCAAAAACCCAGCTTGCTGCTTGTTTTGGTTGAAAAATTTTGACTGGAACACAGCCGTGCTTGTCTGTTACGTGCTATGACCACTTCCACACTGCAGTGGCAGAACTGAGTTATTGCCAAGCTGAATATATTTGCTATCTGGCCAATTACAGGAAACATTTGCCAACCCCTGCCCTGGGGTATATTTTTAGAATTGGAGTTACGGCATCACAAGGTACACACATAGCACATTTTCATCACCATAAATATCACCAAATTACTTTCCATGGAATCTTGGTATCTCTTGGGTAGAATGGAAAAAAAATATTTTTTTTTTTGAGATAGGGTCTCACTCTGTCACCCAGGTTGGAGTACAGTGGTGCAATCACAGCTCACTGTAAACTTGAACTTCTGGCCTCAAGCAATCCTCCCAGCTCAGCCTCCCAAAGTGCTGGAATTACAGGGTGAGCTGCCACACCCCGCCTGGGGAGAATGACACTTACTCACGCAGATGTTAAATGACTACATGGGACCATGGTTTTTTATATCTACTCCCAACTGTCACGGGCGATCCCAGTGTAATCCACAATATCACGTTTAACTGGCCTTCCAGCCCCTGGGTACCTTTTGTTAGGGAGGAGAATGAAGACTTGATGTTCAACTTGGTGTTGCCTCTTGATCGTCCAACTACGACCTCAAAAGTCTAATTACAATGAGACAGAGTAATCTTAAAGCCTAACATTAGTAGAACTCTTAAGAGATGATGTATTTCTTTCATGCTGGTTGGTCCGTTGATAACTTTTGTGGAAGTTCCTAGGGGGAGTTGATATCATTCCTTTGTATTTATTTGCATTCCTATGTGTATGATGGATATAACAATATATAGCACTATTCTACAAGATTTAAATTTTTTAAATTACATATCAGTGTAAATATTTTGAAATTTGCTTTTTTCATAGGTCTTGAGAATCTTTGAATTCTGCCCTTCTTCAATGAAGTGTTCTTCTAAAAATAGGTGTGCTAGAGATTATTAAAGCATTTCCCCCTTGATATACTTTTGGGTTATTTTCAAGTATTTCTTTAATGCAAACAACAACAAAAATCTTCACATATCTCTTGGTCAGCCCCTCTGAAAGAATCACTGGGGAAGAATGGTAGAGAAAGTCAGCAGGCCCTTCCACAGCCAAACTACATTACACGTTGCTCTAGCTCAGGGTTTTTCTTTTTGTACTCACCATCCCAAAAAGATTAACTTTTCCTTCATTCATATTCTACATAGGGTTTTTCTTTTTAACACAAATTTTCTATACACACAGTAAGAATGTGGATGAAGGCTATAATTCAATCTCTGCCCTGTATGAATCCCAAGTAATTTTCAAAAGCAATACCCTTTCTTCCTAAGTCATGGGAAAATACAGATTTCTTACCTGAGGCCATGAACCTTCCTAAAATAAAATAAGAAATCTTGTGATGGTTCTTCCGGGCATTATTATTATTATTTTTTTTAACGAGAAGGTTGTAGAGTCATCATGGGATCTATGACCCTAACCAGGGCAGGGAACACCAGCCCTGGGCTTATGAGTAGGTTTTCTCTAACCTACTAGTTTCATCACTAACAATGAGGCATTTTCTCTTTTCTCCCTTCCACGCAGAGAACCAGCGAGCAATAAGCTGTACGAGTGGTGGCAAGACTTATGCTCCGTGTTCACGACAAACGAGAAGTTGGAAGTCCTGGCTGTGACAAACAGCATCGTGGAGCCTCCTGTCGTGAAGATTCTTGCTGCTGCGCTGAAACACCCTCAGTGCAAACTACAAAAACTACTGTGAGTACAGAACAAATCCCGGTTGGAGGACATTCCATGGAAACAGACTGTTTCCCGTTGGGTTTCTTCACTCCCTCCCCACTCGCACTAGACTTCCGGGAGGCACCCAGGTCCGCCCCTTGACAGAAGGTCCAGAGTGACCATGACCGTGCGGCAAGAGTCACGAGGAGCTTGGCCAGTGAAACCCACTCTGGAGCGGGGCTGCTGGCCCAACTCCTGTCTTACCAGATACTAGCTTTAGAGCGCTTTAGAGTGAGTGGTGTACACAATGGGTCAGTGGATTTCTGACATCTCAGCCCTGATGTGCCTCAAGGTATCTGCCCATAAAACAATCACATTATGGAGATTAAATGCAACCGTGCATGCGACACCTATGGAATTGTGCCTGAGACAGTAAGTGCTGTATAGTCCCAGTGCATAGTTGCTCCTCTCTGAAGGTCCACTGCCTCACGGAAGCCATGTGGTAAGTGAGCACTGTGCAGCTTTCCCGCTGCGCTCCGTGGAAGTAGGTACTATCCTCCCGATTGTTCAGCTGAGTGAGAGCCAGAGAAGTTAAGTGTCTTGTCTAAGATCACACAGCTAGTAAGCTTTAAGAAAAGTGCTACACCTCAGAGAGCCTAGAGCTTGTCCCTTCCACCACACACTGTGCTTTCCTGTTGTACAATTATGAGCAGACCCATGGGGCAAGCTACACCAGAGAGGGTAGGTCGGAACTGGGCTGGAAAGTAGGAGGTTTACATGGAGGAGGGGAGAAAATTATTTTCAGTAAGGAAAACCGTAAAGGCAAGCATTTTTGTCATGCTCGCCATCGGTGGTTTGCACATTAATGCTCTAAAAACTCACCCTAAAAGTTAGGTATCCCCATTTCACAGATGAAGAAACTGGGGCATGAGGTTACATAGCCACTAGGCAGTAAAATCGGGATTTAAATTGAATCAGCTGGCTCCAAACTCAGTTCTCTTAACCTCATTCATTCTCTCTCTGTGTCTGTCTCTGTCTCTGTCTCTCTCTCTCTCTC
>VBSM01001793.1:1863169-1879264 GCA_008086735.1 Cheirogaleus medius | reverse complement strand
TTTTTAACTTCTGAAATGATGTCTCTTCCTGGGCCATCTCTGTGTCTGCTGTTTACTCTTTGGTCATCGATGGTCTGTTTCTCTTCCCTCTTAACCCCACCTCTAACTCTTCCCTTGACCCACGATTCCTCCACCTACCTCCTTGCATCAGAGCTGCTGTCTTCTCCTGTAAAGCTCGGAAGCCCTCTGAGGTGACAGTGGAGGGACAAGGAGGCTTTTGTACTGAGGAGGAGAGCCCAGACAGAAATTATCATCCCTCAGTGTGAGACAAGGAAAACCCAGTCATGGGGAAGAATCGAATTGCATCTCATCTGTGTGCTTCTCTCCCACAGGATGGAGAGTTGTGGCATCACAGAGCTTACCTGCAAAAGCCTTGTCTCCTATCTCAGGCACAGTGAGAGGCTGACCCACCTGAGCTTGGCAGAAAACGCCTTGAAAGACGATGGGGCCAGGCGTATTTTGAACGCCTTAGAACACTTGACGTGTCCTCTGCAGAGGCTGGTGTAAGTCCCAAGGTATCTTATTCTTGGAGCTCCCTGCAGCAGAGCAGAGGGATTGAGAGAACCTGTCATACATTCATTTATTAAGTGCCTGCTGCACGCTAGGCATTGTGCTGATGCAGGGGTGGGGGCGGAGCATAATAAAGAGGAGGGCTGTTACCACTTCCGTTCCAGAGGCAGATTATCCGCTGTCAGAGTCCTCAGCTGTGTGCCAGCGCGCCCGGCGTGGGCTCACAGGGGACCACAGGGCGATTGCAGTTTAGGGAGTATTGACATCTCTTCATCACTGCAAGAACTTCTAGCTCAAGGTCATTCTGTTGCAGCATCAGATTGTGGGCTAATTCCTTTTATACGACATCATATCTTTGCAAAGCTAGGTTTGCAGCCATTGCTGTCATGGGAGCAAGTGCATCACAATATTTAATGAGGAGCAACGATGATGTAAAAAAAAAAACTGAGATGCTAAGGAGGGTGTGAACTGAGAAAGTTTGGAAACCTCTGATGGAATGTGTTCTCCCAACTCCTGGACATTCGAGTGAGCGTTATGCCTCTGAGATCAGTTTCAATTAGTAATAATCGTGCCTCAGATAAACCTCATTGGCTACGATACTGCCACTGCGCAAAGCTGCCTCTGAGATCAGAATAATGCAATGGGACCTGGCTTCCTGCTTTAAGAAGTAGGTCATGTCACTAACTCAACAGAATGGACCAGAAAACATACTAAATAACATCCTTTTGGGTATTTATCCCAACATATCATGAATTCTTCAAATAGTTTCCTTTAATTTCCCTTAAGTGTCAAGGTTCTTTTGTCTTTTATTAATGGAAGATAAACTCAAACTGTCTTACGCTGTAAAGAAGTTTGCTGGCTCATAAAACCAGAAGGGCAGAGGTAGAACAGCCTTTACGCTCGGTCCCTGGGACCTCTTCCAACAAGAGCATGTACAACAGGATGCTGCTACCCAGGATCAATGCCAAAGGTCCCTTCACATTTGTCACAATCACTCAGAATTCAGAGTTTAGAATGTGCCACTTTCCTTTTGATGATGTCACATCTTTGGGGGAAACCTCAGTGTTCCCAGGTGAGTGGAGGTCACATGCCTGAGCCCTTATGGGTGGGGACGAAGGCATCTCTCCCTTTGTCATCCAAGCTGAGAGCTGAACATTCTGCCTCCTAACGAGACCCTGTAACCCGAGATCCCACGGCAGTGTGAAGGAGACGCCAGGCAGCCTCTGCGAGTACAGGCAGATGCTCGCTACTCTAGACAGCCTGGCCGACAGCTCAGCTCACTTCTGATCTAGCAGTTTGCCTATTTATGACCACCTCTTCCCCGCTTCTGCTTGCTGCATCTCAGGTGCATAACTCTCCCTCAGTGGGAAAAGCTCAGTATGTATTATGTTTTTCTCACCCAGTACACTGAAGTTCCTTTCAGTCAATTCCTTGACTTTTTTCTCCTTATATCCAGAATATTTGAGTGAGTCCCTGTGTGATGAGAGTACTGTCATCTCTTGGAATGCTTGGGGGTACTGGTCCGAGGACTCCCACAGATACCCAAATTCCTGGATGCTCAAGTCCCTCATATAAAATGACATAATGTTTGCATATAACCTATGCACGTCCTCCTGTCTACTTTAAATCATGTCTAGATTCCTTATAATGCCTAACACAACGGAAACGCTATGCAAATAGTTGTTATACTGTATTTTACTTGTATTATTTTTTATTGCTTTTACCCAAATATCTTCCATCTGTGGCTGGTTGAATCAGTGGAAGCAAGACCCACAGATATGGAGGGTGGACTGTGCTGTTGGAGCTAAGACAAACTGGTCTCCTGTTCCCAAGGAGCTTGCAGTCCATAGCAGTGGCTTTCAACCAAGAGCGTTTTTGCTCCCCAGGGGACATTTGGCAATGTCAGGAGATATTTTTTGGTTGTCACAACTTGGAGGAGAAGAATGCTAGAGGCATCTAGTGGGAATAGGTCCAGGATATCGTTGAGCACCATACAAGGTATAGGACGGGCCCCCAAGACAAAGAATTGTCCAGCCCCAAATGTCAACAGTGTTGTGAAGGAGAAACACCAGCCTCTTCCAGAAACTCTGGCATCTACCAGTTAGGTGCCAGGGGCACCCTCTGAGTTGCTACTCTGATTTATTTTTAATTTTATTTTTTGAAATGCTTATCATGACCTACTTAATTGATTTCTAACTCATTAGAGCGCCACAAATCACAATTACAAAAACATCCAGTTTCAAGACATGGGATATAGGCACGATTGGTAATGGCAACTTAACGCAACAAGTGCTTCAGGAGGGAAGCCACAAGGTGCTGTTGTAACAGGTGGATGCCAAAGTAAGTGATGTTCAGGTGATGTTCAGGTGGGTAGGAGGTGGCAACCTGGCAGCTATCATGTTGCCGCCCAGCCTTGCCCATTGCCTGGATCCTGAATCAGCTTCACCTTTAGAAAAGTCTTCTCTGACCATGCTCCTCAAAGTGGCCCAACCTCACCCACTCTACTAGCTCATCTTCCACCTTATTGCTGTGTTTATTTCCTGCTGAGTATTTGTCACAACCCACGGTGTACAGGAGCCCATGAGAGCCAGCTGAGTTTCTTCCCAACTCCACTTTGGGGAGTGTCGGTGTCACAGCATGAAATCAGCCGTGGTGGAAGTGTTTACACCATGGTCATTGGCAACCACTACAAACCAAGGCATTTGTTTGTTTGCTCCAGAGAGCTAGTTTACCAGGACATCCCTGAAACCACAGCTATCTCATTTGCTTCTTTATTTTTCATCTCACATTAAACTCTAAGCTGCCAGAGGGTAGGGGCCTGTGTGAATTCCCATCACCTAATCCAATGCCTGAAGCACAATAAAGCTCGGCAAATGTTTGCGAAATGCACGGAGTGGCACAAGCCCTGAACCATTGACATAGATTCCCAAAAAGAAGCAGGAAATGTTGCCACTGCTTTGGGAAACAGTGTTGGCAGTCCCTCAAAAGGTAAAATATAGACTTAACATAGTCTATATTTCTCATATCCACGTGAAAACTTGTACACGAATGTTCATAGCATTTATTAAAAAATAGCCAAGAAGTAACAACCCAAGTGTCTGTAAGCCAATGAAGGGGATGAAGTGTGTGGTATATTCAGACAACAGAATATTATTCAATCATAAAAAGGAATGAAGAGCTGATTCATGCTATGACATGAATGATGAATCTTCAAAATATTATGCTAAATGAAAGCTGCATATCTTATGATTCCATTTCTGCCCAGAACAGGAAAATCCCTCAAAAGAGAAAGAAAATTAGTGTTGCTAGGGCTGGGGTGGGTTGAGGGGAAGAATTGGGCTAAAACCCAGTGGTTTGTACACTGTAAATGGGTGAATTGTACAGTGTGTTCATTCCATCTTGATAAAGCTGTTATATATTTTTAAAAAAAGGCAAGGAAGAAGTAAAACCTAAGGGGGTTTTGGTTGGTTTTTCTTGACCTGTGTTTCTTTGCAGGCTGAGAAAGTGTGATTTGACCTCTAATTGCTGTCAGGATATGGCCTCTGTGCTCCCTAAAAGTAAGACCCTGAGAAGTCTGGACCTGGGTTGGAACAGCCTGGGGGACGACGGGATCCTCCAACTCTGTGGGGCCCTACGGCATCTCGACTGTAAATTACAGATCCTGGAGTGAGTAGTGGCCGCTGGTTTCCTTCCTGGAGACCAGGAAAATTGTATAGAAAACTTTTGGGATGGAATATAAGAAAATGCTTTCTAATTCCTGGTTGACTGGAAGACAGGGAGGCTCTCGAAGGCATCCTCAGATTGGGAGCATTTTCATCTGGGCTGTGGTTTGAAATGCAGTTCTTGGGCCCCAGACCGCGGGAATCAGAAACTCTAAGGGGAGGACCCAGCAATCTGCACTTAACAATTATTTTAGGAAATATTCTTCCAGTTTCATACAAGATAAAGAAGAGTTTGTCAATTTTAGACTGATACTTAAGATGGTTGGTCTTATGAAATCGACTTTTGTGCTTAGGGATATATATATATGTATGTATGTATATATTTCTCTTTTCCTCTCCTGTTTGGTCTTTCTGCTAACATGTATAATAGCCGGTGACAGGAAAGGATTCATCCTGTTTTTAATTCTTTGAGTAGTTGCCTTAAGTATTTGGAAAAGACTTATAAACCTCTCTTCTCTGGTGGTCAAAGATTGAAGCTATTTTTGCATATTCTACCTACATTTTCTGTTCTCCATTAGCATAATCTGGATTTTAAATCTAGATCACTTAAATCATTTTTGTATTACATCTTTCCTTATTAGGATTAGTTTTCTTTTTTCTTTTTTTGGTATGCTTAAGATATTTTATAACTTTAACATTTTATCAGAAAACAAGATTTTTTCTTTTTCTTTTTGAGTTGTAACAATTCTTTATTTATTCTGGATAAAAGTTATTTGTCAGATATATATTAGGCAAATGTTACATATATTGTGACTTGAGTTTTCTTTTCCTTTATTTTATTTCAGAATATTATGGGGATACAAACATTTGGTTCCATATAATGCCTTTGCCTCGTGTTTTTTTTTGTTGGTGATTCACTCCTTCGGGGCTATTCAGGATTCGCTGCCAGTCACAATTCTTTCACTCCACAAGTTTAGTCTTGGGTTGTAAATGTCCATTTATCTCTTAGAAGAGGTGAAATTGTTTTCAAGTATGAAAGAAATTTCCATACTTGAAAGTGTTTATGTCATATTCTCTCTAAGCCTTTGTTTATGTGAGACTATTGTTTTAAAATCTACTTTCACCTGTGAGCAATAACTTGGCTTGGTATAAAATTCATGGGCCCCATCGTCTTGGTCTGTTTTCTGTTGCTTATAACAGAATGCCTGAAACTGGACAACTTATAAGGAAAAGGAATTTATTTCTCACAGTTATGGAGACTGAGAAGTCCAAGGGGCTGGGGGGCTCTGCAGAGTCCTGGGAGGAGCAGAGCGTCACTTGAGAGGGGGCTCAGGTGCCAGCTCAGGCCTCTCCCTCCTCTTAGGAAGCCCCCAGTCCCATCCCATGAGAACCCACTAATCCATGAGCCCAGCAGCCTATGACTCGACCGTGACCCACTCACCTCTCAAAGGCCCCACCTCTCAGTACTGCCACACTGGGGATTAAGTGTCAATATGACTTTTGGTGGGGACAACTGTTCAAGCCATAGCCCCATCCCAAACTTCTTGATCTAACATTCCCTAGATTTTATTAATATTCTATGGAACTCTACTTTTATAGAAAAAACACCTATATTTTCCCAGGGGGCAAAAATGAGCTTTTACTGTTTATTCTCTTCATTTAAAAAATATTCCTCACATACATATAGGTCTTGTTTATAATGAGTAGTAATTATTTTAAAACAAATAACCAATTTAAATGATGTATAATTTAAAACTACTCTTTCTACTATTTAAAGGAAATGATTTAAGCAACTCAAGCAGAGGTAAAGGCTCTACTTATTACAGCTGCTCAGGTAGCACCTGAAGACTAGGCACCTCCCCGATTGAGGCAAGGTCAAGATCTTGTTTTATTTCAAAATATTAAGGGGGTGCAAATGTTTTGTTGCCTGGATACCTTGTATAATATAATACTTAAGACGGGGCTTTTAGTGTGCCCATCACCAGAATAGTGTTCACTGTACTCGATAGGTAAGTTTGCACCCCTGAGCCCCTCCCAGCCTCCCCTGTCCGTGGTTTCCAATGACCTTTATGTCTCTTTGTGCCCATGTGGGCACATCATTTAGCTCCCACCTATTAGTGAGGACACGTGGCGTTTGGTTTTCCAGCCCTGAGATACTTCACTTAGGGTAATGGTCTCCAGTCCCATCCAGGTTGCTACAAAACACATTATTTCATTCCTTTCTATGGATGAGTAGTTGTCTGTGGTATATGTATACCACATTTTCTTCATCTACTTATGAATTGATGGACACTTAGGTCAATTCTACATCTTTGCAACTGTGAATTGTGCTGTGATAAACATTCAAGTGCAAGTGTCTTTTTGATAAAATGACTTCATTTCCTCTGGGTAGATACCCAGCAGATGACCATTTAGTCTTTGTTTTTGCTTTTGTTTATGTGGTGAATCACGTTTGTTGATTTGCATATGTTGAACCATCCTTGCATCCCTGGGATGAAACCCAGTTGATCATGGTGAATTATCTTTTTCAGGTGTTGTTGAATTCAGTTTGCTAGTATTTTGTTGAGGATTTTTGCTTCTCTGTTCATAAGGAATATTGGTCTGTAGTTTCCTTTTTTTGTTGTGTCCTGTCCTGGCTTTGATATCAAGGTGATACTGGCTTTGTAGAATGAGTTAGGGAGGATTCCTTCCTTTTCAATATTACGCAATAATTTCTACAAGATAGGTACCAGTTCTTTTTAGGTCTGGTAGAATCCAGCTGTGAATCTATCTGCTTTTTCTTTGTTGTTGGGAGTTTTTTTTATTATTATTACTGCTTCAATTTCACTGCTCATTATTGAGATGTTCAGAATTTCTATTTCTTCCTGTTTCAGGCTTGGGAGGTTTTGTTTTCAGGAATTTAACCATTTTCTCTCCATTTTCTAGTTGGTGCGGATAGAGGTTTTCATAGTATTCATGGATGATATTTTGTATTTCTGTGGTATCAGTTGTAATGTTTCCTTTTTCATTTCTGATTGAGTTTATTTGAGTCCTTTCTCTTCTATCTCTGGTTAATCTGGCTAGTGGTCTATCAATTTTGTATATCTTTTCAAAGAACCAACTTTTTGTTTTGTTGATCTTTTGTCTTGTTTTTTGGTTTCCATTTTGTTTAGCTCTTCTCTGAGCTTTGTTATTTCTTCTCTTCTGCTGGCTTTGGATTTGGTTTGCTCTTCTTCTTCTAGTTCCTTGAGCTGTGACCTTAGGTTGTTAATTTGTGATCTTTCTGTCTTTTTGATGTAGGTCTTTAAGGGTATGAACTCTCCTCTTAGGATTGCTTTTACTGTATCCCATAGATTTCGAAAGCTCATGTCCCCTTGTCATTCAGTTTGAGGAATCTTTTGGTTTCTTTCTTAATCTCATCACTGACCTAAGGATCGTTCAACAGGTTGTTTAATTTCCATGACCTTGTGAAGATTTGAGCATTTCTCTTAGATTTGATTTCTAGTTTTATTCCACTGTGATCTGAGAATATACATGGTATGATTTCATTTTTTTTAATTCGCTGAGACTTCTTTTGTGTCCTAAGATGTGAGCAATCTTGGAAAATGTCCCATGTGCTGATGAGGTCAAGATTCTCACAAAGTATGGCAAAGTCAAGTACGCATCCTTGAAATTGTGACTTAGGCAGCAGTTTCAAACTTTAACTACAATTAACAGTGGGGGTTGTTTGTGTTTGTGTGCCTCTTCCTCAGAGGAATGGGTGCAATCCCAGTAGACATCAGGACAATGTTTTCCAAGAACTATTTTTTTTCAAACCTTGTTCTTTATTGACTAGTCAAGGTTATGGGGCAGGAGAGGTAGATGGTGAAAAAGAGAGCAAGGAGGGAAGAAGTAGACGACCCTCTGGGGTGTCTGCTTTGTACTGCTCGTAAGAGCCTTGCCTCCTGGAGACTCCACTCTGTCCAAGGACAGGGTCCAAGGCTGCCGGTTTCCATACCTTCCCCTCACCGCACACACACAATGCAACACACGGCACTTCTCTGCTGTGGCGTGGTTGTTCACTTATGGACCTTTGGCTCCCATTTTGCCGTGAGTGCTGTATGTGAGGGCAAAGTGACCTATTCCTAGAAGGATCCAAACACCTGGCCCGTGAGGATAATGAACCCACGCTATCTGAATATATTTGTGAGGTTACCTGCCTCCTCCCTCCCACCCCACCCCAGTCAACTGTGAGTTCCAGGGAGCCAGGGACGGTGTCTGATTTGCTCACTGTTGTGTTGAGAATACACAACACAGTATGGTGCCTGGCACACAGGAAGCACAAATAAATATCTTTCAAATGAGCAAAGATAAGTCATTACAATGAATTTTTGAAAGACATATTTGGCTCATAATTTCTTACAGTGAAGACTTTCATAGCTTGATCTTGAGACTCGCCCAACGCACACCAAAAAACTGATGGACTGCAGGTACTTAGAACACATTTGGGGTGAAATCACTTGTTCTCCTCCACATGTGATTTCCAGGCTGTAAGCCACCTTGTTGGTTGGGCTCTCAGATATGGGATGTGGTGACTTTCCTGCTGTCTGCTTCTGCCTCTCAGGCTGGAAGGGTGCCTGTTTACCTCCGCCTGCTGCCAGACTATGGCCTCCACGCTCTGCAGCAACCAATCTCTGAGATATGTGGACTTGAGCAAGAATGACATCGGAGTCCACGGCATACTGACCTTGTGTGGGGCCTTCTCGAGCCAAAAGCAGAGAGAAGAGGTCATTTTGTAAGTCTCCGCTAGGTCCCCTATGCAAAAACACTCACCCAGTGACAAAGGTCCTTCTAGAGAGCGGAATACTGGACCTAGAATGCCGTTGTTGCAGACGTTGCCACCCTCTGCTCTCAGTTCCTGCGGATTTGCAGATTCTTTGCTGTGGCTGCTCCAACCCCCAACTCCTGTCTTTGTCTAATGGAAACATTGACCTGAATTCTCCTGTCTGATGTTTTCTTTCTTTTCTTCTTCATCTTCATCTTTTCTTCATTATTGTTTATTTTCTTCATCTTTGCTTCTTGTTTTGAACAAGAGTTTGCTATTCCCACTGACCAGCTGTGAACAAATTTGCTTACCTGAGCCTCAGTTTCCTCATCTGTAATATTGGGATGGCATCTTCCTCCATGGGGATATTTCGTGAAGATGGAAAGAAAATGCACATGTAAGGCACTTAGCACAGTGCCAAACACCATTATGTTCTCAACCAGTGGTGGATTCTGGGGGAAGGTTATAATTTTTCCTGGAGTATCAGTTATCTATTGCTACATAATAAATTACCTCAATACTTAGTAACTTAAAACGACAAACACTTATTGTCTTACACAACTTCTGAGGGTCAGAAATACGGGAATGGTTTAACTGCAATTCTGGCTCATGATGTCCTGCGAGGTCTCAGTTACGCTGCTGGCTGGGGTTTGGGGGCAGCTGTTGAACCTGCCGCGTGGCCATGGGCAGGAGGCTCAGCTACTCTCCAGAAGGTTGCTCGTGACATTGCAGCTGGCTCCCTCCAAAACAAGGGACTGAGAGAGATGGTGGCTGGGAGAGATGATTGGCAGCCCCAAACAGAGCCACACTCTTTTGTTGTTTAATCTTGAAAGTAACACCCATCACTTCTGCCTTGTTGTGTGGGTCACCCAGACCAACCCTGGCCCAGTGAGACAGGGAGCATACAAGGGTGTGAGCAGCAGGAGGTAGGATCGAGGCCATCGTGGAGGTTGCCTGCCACACCCAGTGGGTGGCTGAACGAGGGCACTTTGAATCCAGGCCTGAGCTCTTGAGAGCCACCCTGCTGGTCTTGATCCACTCCATGGGGCCACGGTGGTAAATTCCTGTTCTGGAGGTTTTGTGTGCTTTTCTAGGACTGCAAAAGAAAACCAAACGTAAGAGAACAAAACCTGATTTTTGTCCTTCCCAGGGAGAGGAAAGAGAGCGGTGGAGTGGACATGCTGCCCAGACTGGAGGGCCCGGCCGTGGAAGGGGACTTCCTGAAGATCGTGCAGGACTGGAACTCCTAGAGCTCTGGTGGAGCAGGAGAGAGGAATTCATCTAGTGGCACCCCTAGCCCGGAAATTTTTCTTCCTAATGAAAAATTGGGAAGCAGTTGCCTGTTCTGTGGGCCATTCTGAGTCTGGGGTGGCTCAGGTACTTCTGGGAAACAGCTTTCTCAAAGTGACAGAGTGTCAGTGTCTAGACAAAGATCAGTCACTGAATCAGGGCACCAAGGTACGGGGTGTTCCAGCCACATCTATTCCTGGCCACTAGAATGTCCTCGAATATGTCATGCAAACATCTCCTCTGGGAAATACCTGTCTCACCTCCAAGTATATTGGGAGAATTTAATTAAAAATGTGCATAAATGCAATTTGAAAATTTTTCAAGTGTTATTTATTTACCAGTAGATTGGTACATCAACTGTTAGGGAAGAAGTGTGTGTGTGTGTGTGTGTTAACTTGTCTAGGGAAAGTGTCCACAGGAAATTTCCAAGGAAGATAATATAGGTGCTGAAAAAAGGAAATCACCTCATGTTTAAGAAACTCTAAAAATGAAGCATGACTCTTAACTTTTTTAGGTCCTAGCTAATTAGTACATTATTAAAGTAGTTGCGGAAACATTTAGAACTCAAGGATCTAGAAAACAATCACAATGTTTTTGGTTTTTTTTTTCCCAATCGAAACAGTCATCTTTTTCTACATAGTGTAATGATCAAGTTTCATCCACCTTGGCTTCTCCACTCTCAGAAGGAATTTTGTTCCAAAAGTCGGAGTAGTCAGGATCCTCAACCCCATAACCCTTTCTTAAGGGGTGGACACAACGGGCCCTCCAAGGTCAAGCTCTGTGACACGGACTTGAACACCTGGAGCGAATTGTAAGGTGACACCACAGCATTCCCAGTGAATGAGGTGGAGCTGACTGTGCCGGTGAGAGGGCCCCTGGGATCACTGGGGAGAACAAGGCTGAAAATAGGACGGCGGTTTCCAGTCTTTGCGGCCCATCGTATGACATGGGACTCTTTGAAAGTACTGTGGCATCTCACTGGCTTTTCTCACTTAACACAATGTCCTCCAGGTTCATCTGTGTTGTCAAAAATGCTGGGATTTCCTTCTTTTTGTAAGGTCGAATAGCATTCCATTGTGTATATATATCTCACATGTTCTTTATCCATTCATCTGCTGATAGACACTTGGGTTGATTCCATATCTTGGCCATTATGAACAGTACTGCAATAAACATGGGGGTGCAGATATCTCTTCAACATACTGACTTCAGGGAGCACAAAGGAACTTTCTGAGATGATACAATGTCTGTCTCTAGTCAGGGATGTGGTTACATGGGTGCCTGCCTTTGTCTAATCTCACTCAATCCTATGCATGAAACATATGCATTTCACTGTATGCAAATTTCCCCCTTTTTAAAAAAGGAACAAGTAATGAACTTCAACTTAGTAGGTTTTCTTTTTACAGTATTATGGTTAGCAATTTTGAAACTACCTTCTGTGTGTTCTGGACTTGAAGAAATGAGTAACTACATTGAAGAGTACTGAGAGCCAGCCTTCCCACTCTCGGGGAATGGAATTACAAGGTGGAAAGGAGGTTGAGTAGAAGGCACCCTGTGGTGGGTTGAGATTGAAGAAACCGGGCCAGCGTGGTGGCTCACGTCTATAATCCTGGCACTTTGGGAGGCTGAGATGGGAGGATCACTTGAGGCCAGGAGTTTAAGGCTGCATGTATAGACTCATGATGGTAGACAGATGGACATGAATGTGTGTTCAGATGCACACACATGTATTTCCTAGCTCTTTGTGCTACCTCCAGAAGCAATACCATCATAGAAACAATAAGCACACCGGGCACCCAGGTATTGTTTTCTAAATATTAATATCATTCTTCACTAAAATGAACCAAAAATCTTTAGAAGAAGGGTTGATTCCACAGCTGGTGCTGGGCATGTACAATATGAGGCTGGAACGTCTTGTGCCAGAAAGTAGCAAAGTGCTTAAAGAATAACGGGACACAGCGTTGGGGACATGGGGACTGAAGAATCGGCTCCCACCCACCAAACCTGGGACAATTTCACCATCAGAACAATGGTATGAATGGATTATCCTCAAATGAAAGCCCATGAGTCTGCAATGACATAAATAATTTGAATATTAAATTGTAGTTGAAATGGAAACGGGTAAGACTCTCCTTTACAATAGATTACCAACAACAAATGATAAAAGTGAACAAATAAATGAAGAAATGATGAATTTAGAGAAGCCATCAGTAGGTGCTAAAACTGGGAGGTGGAAACTTGATGTACTTGCATAAATCTTTAAGTACCTCACTGAAGATTACATATGAATTATAAAGGTAAAAATAGTGGAGAAACAGGGACAATATTACCTTAAACAAGTAACGAAGCTAACATCAATAATGAGACAAAATGATATCATGCACCTCCTGATATGTTGTGCTGAGAAAAACACATCACATCAGTAATACAAAAGATCAAGAACACAAGGAAAGTTGGAGGAACTATTCCAGATTGAGGAAGACCAAGCCAGTGGATGCAGAAAAATATTTGATAAAATTCAACATCAATTCGTGATTTTTTAAAACCTTTAGCAAACATATAACAAATGGCAACTTCCTTAATTTTAGAAAGAGCTTCTAAAAAATAACTGCTAATATCATATTTATTGGAGAATAGTAAAAGCTCACCCCCTAACCTAAAAAGTGAGTCAATAAAACTCACTGTCACAACTTCTATTTAACATCATACTGAAAATCCTAGTTAGTGCAACAAGGCACGAAAAGGAAATAATAAATATAAGATTGTAAAGATGGAAATAAAACTATCATTTTTACACACAATGTGATTGCGCACATAGGACAAGCAAAGAATAGACAAACTTACAGAATTAAGAAGTGAATTTAATAAGGTCCTCATGTACACATCAACTCTACACAAAGATAAAAGTTATTATTATATGCTATTAGGAAGCATTTTTTAAAAGGTTAACAAAATTCCTCTTACACTAGTATTAAAAAACTCAAATAGTAATAAGTTTAATAAAAGTGCAAGCTCTCTACACAAGACCCATGAATAACATTTTTAAAAATTAAAGAATGTCTAATAAATGAATACCAACTTCATGAATAATTAACACTCAGTCAAAGATGATAATTTTCTTCAATTGTGTTCATAGACTTACTGCAATCATCATAAAAATTCCCAAAATACTGTCGTGGAAATTTAGAAGCTAATTCTAGAATACATGTAGAAGTGAAAAGAGTTAAGAATAGCTAGCACAGTATATTTTCTGTAAATAATTTAAATAAAGAATAGAGAAATATGTTAAAGGAACAGAACAGAGTCCAGAAACAACTTCATAAATGTAATCACTTGATTTAGACAATCTGACATTGCAGAAGACTAGGGAAAAGGGGGTATTTTCAACAAACGGTGCTAAGTTGATTCGACATCCATATAGGGAAAAGAAATCTTAATCCCTCCTTCACACCATGTGCAAAATTAATTCCAAGTATCTTACAAATCTAAACATGAAAGGACAGATGCTATGCCTTCCAAAAGTTAACTTATCAGAAGACCTTAATGACCATAAATTTCTAAAATAGAATTTTTAAATGAATTCACCATAAAAGTATAAAAAACTGATACACTGAACTTCATCAAAAGTATAAACTTCTATTTCTCAAAAGACACCATTAATGAAGTGAAAAGGCAAGTGGTAGATTAGGAGAAAATATCTGCAACATACATATCTGATACAGAAATTGTATCCAGAATAAATATATTGAACATCTAGAAATTAAGAAGCAGACAACTCAATTTTTAAAAATAGGCGGAAGGCTTAAACAGATACTTCACATATCTGTTTATCTACTGAGAATATCTGCAGGGCCAATAAATACATAAAAAGGTACTACACTGATCATTGGCAAAAGCAAATTGAAACCAGAGTAAGATACCATTACAAAACCACCAAAATAACTGACATTAGAAAGACTGACAGTGTCAAATGTTGGCAAGGACATGAAGCAATTGGAACACTCATATATTGCTCTTCAAGTGTCAGTTGATACAGCCACCTGACAGTCTGTTAGAATGCAATAAATAAGTTGAAGATAGCAATGCTCAACTGACTAACAATTCAACTCCTAGGTATGTATGCAACAAATATACATACATATATTCAACAAAAGACACATGGAAGAATGTTTATGAGAACATTATTCATATTATACAAAAGTGGAAACAACCCAAATGGCTAATACACGATGTATAAATAGTGATGCATTCATGCAATCGAATACTACACAGCAGTGAAAAAGAATGAAGGGCTGCAACTGCATCAGCACGGATCCACTTCACAGAAAGAATGTGCAGTAAAAGAAGACAGACACAAAAGACTCTGGGATTGCTTTTATCTACATCCAAAAGCCGGTAAAACTATTCTGTGGGGGGAAAATCAGGACAGTGGTTACATTTTCAGGTGGAGGTAGGGACACGAGATTGTGAGGGGCCATGAGCAGAGACTTTGAGATGACCACAATCCTCTATTTCCTGACCTTGATGGTCACTTTAAAATAATTTGTCAAGCCTTATAAAAGTTATGATTTGCACACTTTTCCGATGTATTTATATGGACATAAAAGATGATCTTAAAATGTTAAACTGTTAATTGCAAAGTGATGAGGTTTTAAGTATGTTTTTTCTGCATTCTCTGATTTATCTACAATGAGCATAAAATCCTTTATTTTTAATAGTGCAAAATACACAAAATTTACCATCTTAACCACTTTTAAGTGTACAGTTCAGCAGTGTCACGGGCATTCCATTGTTGGGCAGCCATCACCACCATCCATCTCCAGAACTTTTTCATCCTGAAAAACTAAAACTCTATACCAATTAAACACTAACTTCCTAGTCCTCTTCTTCCTCTAGCCCCTAGCAAGAACCCATTCTACTTTTCTGTCTCTGTTAATTTCATTTTTTTATTCCAAATACCTCGTGTAAGTTTAATCATACAGTATTTTTTGTGAGTGACATTTCATTTAGCATAATGTTATCAAGTTTCATCCATGTTGTAATGTGTGTCAGAATTTCCTTCCTTTTCAAGGCTGAGCAATATTCCATTGTATGTGTGTACCAAATTTTGTTTATCCATTCATTCATCAATGGAAACTTAGGCTGATTACACCTTTTGGCTACTTTAAATAATGCTTCTATGAATATGAGTGTACAAATTACTTTTATAATAGGAAAATCTGTTTTTGAACTAGCAAACATATTTTCATATCTTCCACATAATTAATTGCATAAAGGCGTGAAGGAAATATATCAAATTTTTTACAATGATTTTTTCCAAGCTAAGCAATTGAAGTGACTTTTTTCTTATTTCTACTGATTTTATATTAATTTTTCAAAAAAATTTTATGGTACTTTTATGGTAGAAAAAATACATTTTTCTTGTTTCCCACCATCTGATCAATATATTAATCAATGCTTGTCTAAGCACTTATCTTGTGGAATTATGACTAGAAGGAGACATTCCTTCAACTTTATTTAAAATAGTGACAAATTTAAATTAATCTAAACATACAATAGGAAGATAATTAAGTCAAATAGTAGATCCATATGATAAAGTATTATGCATCATTAAAAACAATTAATCAATGTTAAAAGTTCTTATAATATGAAAAAAACCTGGTTCTAATTATGTAAGTATAGAAATAAAAACAGATATAGATTATATGTACACTTATTAAATTTTACATACACATATATACACACATGTAAGATAAGGGGTACATATATGTATATGTTATGCATATACTGAAATGCGTGGTTTTGATTTCTTATGTATATGTTTTTTATTTCTTCAGTTTTCAATACTAA
>VBSM01001793.1:1809937-1822271 GCA_008086735.1 Cheirogaleus medius | reverse complement strand
TGCACAGCAAAGTGGCTACAGTTAATAATAATGTATATTTCAAAATAGCTGAAAGGATTTTGGATATTCTCATTACGAAGAAATGACAAATATTTGAGGTGATAGGTGTGCTAATTAGCCTTATTTGATCATTGTACAATATATATATATATATCGAAACATCACACTGTAAATATATGTGATTATTATTTGCCAATTGAAAATCTAGCTGTAAAAAACTAGGTAATCACAATGGAATGCATGGCTCTGTCCATGGTGCTGATCTCAAGAGCGCTTGGGGAAGGGACGGACAGAGCTGAATGAGGAGGAAAGGGAAAGTGGACCCCCTGCCACCTAAACTACATGGGCTTCCTTCACTCAACTTCCCCCCAGGAAGGCAACAAGTGAGTGAATCAATTTTCTTCACCATGTTTTTCTGTCTCTGCCTCTGTGGCCATCTATTTCCATAGCTTGTGAAATTTCTGAGAAAGAGGGGAGGGGAATAAGCTTCAACATATTTACATTTATTATTCCAATAAGAGATTTCAGACACCATACAAAACCCTGAGATAAGCTTTGTCATGTTATATTTCATCTTCTGACCATTTTGGAACATGGCAACCATCGACTCAACAGGGAGGAGTGAACTAATGCACCAAGCATGAGATTCAAAATCAGAGGATTCACAATCAAAATCATCTCTATACACTAGCAATAAACAAATGACCTTAATGAAACAATTCCAAGCCAGGCATGGTAGCTCACGCCTGTAATCCTAGAACTTTGGGAGGCTGAGGCAGGAGGATCGTTTGAGGTTGGGAGTTCGAGACTAGCCTGAGCAAGAGTGAGACTCCGTCTCTACTAAAAATAGAAAAATTAGCAAAGCACAGTGGTAGTAACACTCACCGGGTGCCGGTCAGGTAGGGGGAATGGGGGTGGTGGATAGAGCCGGTAGGGTGGGTAAATCCACAGCTAATGGAGACAGGGTGCACTGTATCGGAGAAGGACCCGCTTGTGGCCCTGGCTTGAGTGAGGCAAATGCATTTCATGTAACCAAAATGTTTGTACCCCTATAAGATCCTGAATTAAAAATAATATTGGTGTAAACCTGATCTTGAGTGAGGCTTTTTTAGATATGGCACCAAGACCACAAGAAATCAAGTAAGTAAATTTGCCTTTGTAAAAATTAAAACCTTTTGTGCTTCAAAGAACACTATCAAAAAAGTGAAAAGACAACCAAGAGAATAAGGGAATATATTTTCAAATTATGTATCTGTTAAGGGTCTAGTATCCAGCATAAAGTAGTATTATAACACCTTGGGCAAACCAGGCTGAGCGTCAGATCCATATTACAATGGTGACTTCAAATCTGATGGATCGCAACATTTAATTTTCTTTTGGTAATAGTTTTATTGAAATAAAATTTACGACTCCCTCAATTCACCCATCGAAAGTGTACAACTACATGGTTTTGAGAATATTCAGATTTGTGCAACCATCACAATAACACATTTTCTTCACCCCCAAAAAATTCTGCCAAGGTCAGTCTGTAAATATGTTTGTTTCATGTCATTCCTAAGCAGCCATTTAATAACATATAAAACCTGTAAGATACAATTTTATCTCATATCTAGCATTCACCTTGTTAAGCCTAGATTTACACTGCACTTTCAGCCAAGTATAACCTTTAGGATTCTGAGAGTCTGACTTAGATATTACTCAGACTTTAACCTTGAAGGGTGCTTTCTTGTCCAGAGCCTGAACGAAACTGTATCAAAATGAAGGTGGTTTGGACTCCTTCTAGGTGTTGGGTTTCACAGTCGGCACTGGCTGCGGGAGATCAGTGAGATAGTGGTGGTGTGGGAAACAGTGGGGAACGCATGTTGCTACACGAGCCTGCATTTCTCCCTGTATGTTTTGCCTTCACTGGTTTGATCTTTTATTGGTTTACCTTTCCTGTCCCCCATGAAGTGTGACCTTCAGGAATGCAGGGGATTCACATATACTTCGGCCATGGATGTATTGTAAGTACACAGAACCGTGCCTTGCACGTAGTCACTGCTCAGACACTTGGGGAACTGTATTGAATCTGGTTTCATGCTATCTGTTGTCCCCCCAAACAGGTTATTAGGAGGAGCTTATCCAGTAGGGTCATAAAGTTACTGAAACTGAAGATGACCAGAACCCCATGAGTTGTAAGAAAGCCTTAAGAACCACAGAACCCTCTTGAACTTGGAGCAAGACCAGAATTACTAGACACTCAGAACCTGCACGGTCAGCTAATGACAGGGAGTCTAGACTAGAAAGAACACCAGACTGTCAGAAATCACCGTTCTGCTCCCAGGGGTACAACTGTTCACCATTTTCCCACTACGCCTATTCTAACCTGATCCTTCTTCCTTGCTTGGTCCTTGGTCAGTCTGTACTGGCTCAGAATCTCCTGGTGTTTCAGCCAGTGATTGCTCTGCCAGAGAGAAAAAGGGAGAATGGTTTCAAAGTCATAGCAATTACCCAAGCCAGGGATGAGAGCATCTTGTTTTGAACTTGTAATTGTACCTTTCATCCACAGTTTTGCCGAGTGGCCTCGGGTAAGTCACATAATGAGGTAGTAGGTCACAGCTATTAAATGTCAGGAGTCATCTTCAACACCTCGGAGTTCAGACCTAGTCAGTCAACCACTCACGAGACGCCCGTGAGTTACCCGAGTAGAGATGCCTTCAACTCACAAGGCCCAACACTGACTATGCTTCTGATCGACTTGTTGCAAAAGATCTCTCCCAGTGTTTCCTGGGACGAGATCAGGGGACCCCATCCACCCAGTTTCTTAGGCCAAAAACTTGGGTATCAGCCTCGATACCAGGTTCTGTTTTGTCTGCTTCTGAAACATCTCCCATCCCATTTCTACTTCTTTCGCTAACTGCCATCACCATTCTATTCCAGACCACCCTCATGGGACACTAGAATGGCTCCCAAGTGGTCTCCTTACATCTATCCAAGACTCCCTCTGGGTCCCTCAACACTTTACCAATAGGGCTGAAATATGGATTTGATTATTTTTACCTCTGCCCCTTTAAAACTACCAATTGCTTACACTAGCTATTATGGTTACTTTCGAGGTGCCGGGCGTGGTCCATGCCTCCATCTTCACCCCCTTTCTCATTCCCCATGGTCTGGCCAAACCCTTCTTAAAGGCTTCACGGTGCCTTATGCCACCTCATGCTTGGAATCTTCTACTCCACAGTGCCCAGTTAGCTTGGCAAGTTAAATGTTTTTCTCTCCAAGCCTAAAACTCACTTCTCTCTAGTTTGGCATAGGAAGAATGTCCCTTACGTTTTTTCTCTATATCCATTTTTTAAATTCCCCATTTTAAGTCTCCAGCATTTCACACATGAGCATTTAAATATATGCTAAATAAGTGTTAAATAAGAATCTCATCTTTGTCACTTATTAGCTCAAGGACTTGGTCAATATCCCTTATTTTAGCTTCTGCTCTGGGGAGCCTGTTTCATTGGGTGGGTTTGGCAACCAGGGGCAGGGCATGAGAGTCTCAGTGTAGTGCCGACTCAGCAAGCATCAGCTAGCACTGCAATGTTTATGCCCTCTTTTCCTGTGAATCCTACCAACACCCCTTCCACACAGGGCATTTCCAAGGTTTGGAAGAAATAGCCCTTCAAGTCCTCCGCAGCTGAAGCTGCAAGCTTCCTCCAAACAGCTGATGTGCAGGTGTGTAACACCTGTGGCCTGAAGGGCCGACTTGGCTGCTCAATCATTGGAAGCTTTAAGTTTTTAGTCTGTGGCTGAAGAGACTTTCTCCTGATAAAGTAGAACTTTAATTTTTTTTAAATTTTATTTATTTTTATTTAAAAGTATTGTGGGGGCAAAAATGTTTTTGGTTACATGGCCTGTCACCCAGGTAGTGTTCATCATACCTGTTAGGTTAGGTAGGTTTTTGCCCATCCCCCTGCTTGATTTCCACTGAATTTTACTTCCCTCTATGCACATGTGTGCTCATCAGTTAAGTTCCAATTTAATAGTGAGTACATGTGGTATTTTTCCATTCTTTAGATACTTTACTTAGAACTGTTTTTTTTAAAAAATGGCCTTTCTCCAAAATACCTTAAGATAATCCCACAGTCTGATCTGAGTCCATTGCTGCAATATGGGGACCAACAGTCTAAGCAAGGCCAGCCCTTCAATCTGTGCCTTGAACCTCAGTTCTTCAGCCTAGGGCTGAGTAGCAGACCCGTCCCCCACCCCCACTGAACTATCAGTGTTCTCAATAAGTGAACGAAGCTTTATTACCCACTTCCTATATGTTATCCCATTAAAACTTTACAATGGTACATATGATATCACAGCTCCTGTTACAAGATGTGGAATCCAAGGGTCGGAATAAGAGGAGATGGGCCCAAAGTCAGGAGTAACAAGCAACAGTTCCAGAACGCAAGCTTGCTGCACGCTCCAAATCCTATTAACTTCAACTGAATTCCATCTGGGTAGAGGAATCATCTACCTGTTTCTCCTTCTGCATCATTTCACAGGCTGGAGACTACACTAATTTCCAGCCAGTGAGGATGAGCAAGGAGTTACTTCTCACAGTGCAGACTCTCGCTGCAGAGGTGGACACAATTTCACAACAATGACACCGTCCCCATTCCCGTGAGAACTTGAGATCATCCTTTTTCTCTCCTGCCCCAAGTTGTTACTCACTTTTCATCTCATCCTTTGCTTTCTCAGAGAGCGTTGGCAGGTTCATCTCTTCAAAGATGTTAATGGACATTTCCCAGGCATGAGGTCCTACGTGATACTCATGCAAGAGGAAGGCTAGACGTTCCGCATCGGCATTATCTACTTCAACCAATGGAATAGAGCATGTTGCCAATTCTGAAGACTTTTCCTTCAGTAATACCTTAAATGTCTGAAATTCTTCCTTGTCTAGCTCCTTGAGACACCTTTGCAGTCCATCGATGGACTTGTCTTCTGCCATCTTCATGCAAGGTGGAAAGCTCAGGTTTTGGCAGAAAAGTGGATTCTGTGGTAATGTGGAGCGAATGGGACCTGTGGGAAGAGTGACAAGACACTAAATAGAATCTTGCAGCAAATTTTCAAGCTCATACAGTGAACCTCAATCAACTCGATAGATGAGCAACATTCTCTGCTCCTTTTCAATTCTTCATAGACAAAACCATAGTGACCATATCTATCCTGTTACCAGAATATAAGTTCTGGGATATTTTGTCGTATGTACGCTTAGTTGCCAGAACAGCACCTGGCATGGAATAAGATTCCGTACACATGCCGTGAAATCCTCTTGGCTAGGACATCATACTCAAGGACACTGGAGAGCAGGTTCCCACCAGTTACTAAGAACCAGTTTTTAATTTTTAGATTAGTTGATTTACATTATGCCTGTTAATACAATATCGGTTTATATAAATACAAGAAACAATTTTGGTATAAACTAAACTAATATTTGCCAGTTATCTGATGATGAATTTACATGGATTGGAAGAATTACATTGTTAAAATGGCCATACTGCCCAAAGCAATCTACAGATTCAATGCAATCTCTATCAAAATACCAATGGCATTCTGTGAATAGAAAAAAAACTATCTTAAAATTTGTTTGTAACCACAAAAGACCCCAAATAGCCAAAGCAATTCTGAGGGAAAAAAATAAAAGCTGGAGGCATCCTACTACCCGACTTCAAAGTATACTACAAAGCTATAGTAACCCAAACACTATGGTACTGGCATCCAAACAGACAAATAGACCAATGGAACAGAATAGAGAACCCCAAATTCATGTATTTACAGCCAACTGATTTTGGGCACAGAGCATCTATGCTGGGGGAAAACACATTGTCTTTAATAAATGGTGCTGCTAAAACCGAATATCTATATGCAAGAGGATGAAACTGGACTCCTAACTTTCCCCATAGACAAAAACCTCAAAACAAAGACAAATGTAATACCTGAAACTAGAAACCATCAGAAGGAAACATGGGAAAAATGCTTCAGGTCATTGGTCTAGGCAAAGATTTTATGGCTCAGACTTCAAAAGCATAGGTAGGCAACAGAAGCAAAAATAGACAAATGGGATTATGTTAAACTAAAAAGCTTCTGCACAGCAAAGAAAACAACCAACAGTGTGAATAAACAACCTGCTGAACAGGAGAAAATATTTGCAAACTACTCACATGACAAGGGACTAATATCCAGAATATATAAGGAACTCAAACAACCTAATAGCAAAACACCAAATAATCCAATTAAAAAGTGGACAAAGGATTTGAATAGACATTTTTCAAAAGACATACAAATGGCCAAGTATATAATAAATGCTTAGCATCACTAATCATCAGGGAAATGCAAATCAAAACCACAATGAAATATAATCTCTCCAGCTTTTTGAGAAGAATGTTTATAATCTCTCTAGGTTTTTGAGAAGATACAGTAAGTTAGCAATATTCACCCTACCTTTCCATAGAACACCAGACTCACTCCTATCTGGCTGTATACATTCATGTTTGTATTGTAAACATTCAAAATAAACATTTTGAATGTTTACAACACAAATCTCTCTCGTATTAGCCAGTTAGAATGGCTAATACGAAAAAGACAAAAAATAAATACTGGCAAGGATGCAGAAAAAAGGGAATTCTTATACACTGTTGGTGGGAATGTAAATTAGTACAGCCATTCTGGAAAACAGTGTGAGGGTTCTCAGAAAACTAAAAATAGAATCATATGGTCCAGCAATCCCACTGCTGGGTATTTGTACAAAGGAAAAGAAATCAGTATGTCAAAGAGATACCTGCACTCCCATGTTTATTGCACTATTCCCAGTAGCCAAGATATGGAATCGACCTAAGTGTCCTCAGTAGACAAATGGATAAAGAAAATGTGGTATATACACAATGGAATACTAGTCAGTCACTAAAAAAGAGAAGGAAATCCTATCATTTGAGGCAACATGGATGAGCCTGGAGGATATTATGTTAAGTGAAATAAGTCAGGCACAGAAAGTTAAATGCTGTATGTTCCCACTCATATGTGGAAGTTAAAAAAAAATTGAGTTCATGGAAGTAGAGAGTAGAATTGTGGGCATTAGAGGCTGAGAAGGACGGGGAGAGGATGGTTAATGGATGCAAAATTACAGCCAGATAGGAGCGAGTCTGGTGTTCTATGGAAAGGTAGGGTGAATATTGCTAACTTACTGTATCTTCTCAAAAAGCTAGAAGAGGATTTTGAATGTTTACAACACCAAGAAATGATGTTTGAGGTGAGAAATATGCAAATTACCCCGATTTGATCTTCATACATTGTGTACGTATATTGAAATATCTGAAATTTCACTTTATTTCATAAATACATACAATTATGTATCAACTGAAATAAAAGGAAAAAACTGCAGCCAATATATTTACTGGGGAAACTTTTTGTTTTGGATAAAAAACAGGGATCAGCAAACTTCCCGAAAGGAGCCGAGTATTTTAGGCTGTGTGGGCTGTTTAGTTTCTGCCACTTCTGCTCTGGTGGGCTGAGAGCAGTCAGATGATATGCAAATGAGGGAAGCTGTTTCCAATAAAGCTTTATTTATAAAAACAGGCAATGAGCTGGATTGGACCCATAAGCCACAGTTTGCTGACCCCACAGAGAGAATCAGACAAGAATGTTAGCTGTCAGCATTTCTGTCCAGGTTTTATGTAAAACAATTGTTTAAACATTTTTAAAGTTTTAATTATTATGAGTACATAATAGCAGTATGTCTTTATAGAGTATATGTGATGCTTTGATACAGGCTTGTACTGTCTTCACTAGTATTTATATTCTGTATTCCACTATTATATTTACATTATTTATATCTGGTAGGAAAGCAATCAGATAAATGAGAGGTATAAAGGTAGAAAAGATAGGTTAAAAAAATCAACATTTGTAGGTATGTGTATGCCTAATAAAGCCAAGGAAATTACCTAAACTATTATAAATCATTTGAAGTCATTAAATAGGGTGGTGAACAGATGTGACTAAAATCTCACCCTAATTCTAATAACCAGTTAGAAAACATAATGTAAGGTTAATAGCAACTACAGAGATAAACATGTTTGTAAAGATGTGTTTTAAAACCTTTAAAATGCTTCAGTTAGAGAAAAACCTTAAGACAAAGTATATTTTCAACATAATTATCCTTAAAGTAATCAGTATGTCTGTCATTCAAGAAGTCCTGCTGGTATTTTTATTGGGACAAGCAGCTCATTAACGTTCTTATAAAAGGCCAAAAATAGACCCCAAAATTCTGAAAAAAACTGAAATTTACTTCATCAATAACTAAGCTAGACTTCCACATCTATAATAGAAGGTCACTTTTAGGGTCCAACATAGTGGATGTGCTAAATTTTCAGATATTTGTATTTATTTGTGCTCATGAGTTCCTACTTTATATTTAATCCCCAATTAGCAGATGCAACAGAATGTCTCAACCTAGTAGTATAAACAAGACAAAGAAGATAACAAATTATTTCAACATACTCCCTCCCCATTCAAAAAAAAACATTAAAGCTTCCCTAGCAAAAACAACTGATATAAATAAATTCGAAGTATATGACAAAGATATATTATATAAAGAGCTCTTCCAATCCATGAAAATGCTCAGTTTATTAAGAGGATTTCAAAAGTTCAAAAAAACCTGGATTTGGCCTTTAAATGTACTTGAAGTCAAAATTGATACTATAAGAATAAAAATTTGCCATGTTTGACCTAATGTCCATAATGCTTGATTATATCTGTTTTGCTATGGGTGTTGGAGAAGATGCTCGTGTATTAGTGGAAGCATAAACTGGTGCTATCTCTTTGGAGGACAATTTGGCAAAATTTATCCACTTTAACACATTAACTGCCATGTGAGTTGTATTTAACTCACACTAGTTTTGAGCCCAGAGCCTTACGAAGCATATGTAACTCACACATCTCTTCCCTTCACCTAGGGAGCTGCAAGATCTGTTTTTCAAGTTGCATATAACTCACAGAAAATAAAAAATAAATTTTCCATTAAATTAGTAAGGATCATTTTGTTTTTGAAATTTTTATTCTGTTTTCGTAATAAAACTCCGTGGCCCCAAGGAAAAAATTTTTTCTAGTGTGCCAATGTGTTAAATGCAGATATCATTAGACACGGCCTTGTTTAAACAGCAAGACTGAAGACCATTAGGAATTGACCAATAACAGCTGGGCTAATTCAAACAATGAAGTACTCTGCATCTTTAAAAACCCTCGACAATCAGCCCAAGAATGTACCTCAGTCCATAAGATGCTTAATGCTACACACACGTGCGTAGAGTATCCTTGGGTGATGGGCGGAAAGTGAATACTGATCTTGGGGAGCAGGAACTAAGTGGGGACAAGGAAAGGACATTTCACTTTATACCTTCTCATATTGTTTGCTTTTTCAGATTAACACTAAGAGGCACCTCCCATTAAACAAAAACACACACACACTTTAGTAGAAACCAATAGACAGAGAGTCTCACCATTACCCATGTACCAAAGACCAAAAATGCAGGTGCAGATGAACATTATTGACCACGGAACATTAAGGTTTATGTGCTGGTTGCTCAAAACAGACTGTAGCAAGAAAATAATCTTTCCCACACATTCTTATGAATACTTAGAAAAAAAAACATTGTTAAAGGGAAAAATACTTATTTCCAAGAACATGTTAAAAAGTTATTCTCCCCACAGAGTGATTTTGTAGTTCTCCCACCCCGAATTTAACAAAAAACACCTGGATACATGGAGATTACAAATAAAGCCAAATATTGGGTTAAGCAACTAAATTAAGGGAAGGTTATTTAAATGAGAATGAGACTCAGACCTAAGCACTTTTATAAGCACAGTTTGAATTAAACATTTGCCTTGCTGCACCAAACCACCCACTGTAGGGGTTAGAGAAACAACGTGGCTTTAAAAAGCAACAAAACCCTCAGAGGTAGGTAAAAAAAAGGTCAGCATGGTCAGGGAACATCATTTTTAGGATGAGATGACGGAGCCAGTTCATATTCTCAGAGCTAAGAATAAATAAAGGTAGAAGAAACAAAGAGAAGAGACAGTGAATGCAACCTCTTTTCTCAGTCCTTAGGTGACTCACAGCAACTCATCTAAACTTTATGGAAGCACGTCGGTGTTTGAAGTGTGTTGTTGTTCTCACTGCATAGTCCAAAAGCTGAGGTCCTGTGAAGTTGAATAGGTTGCTGTTTTGGGGAAAAGCACTTTGCCTCATACCTGATTATAACGTCCCGTCTTTCTTTCCCCCAAAAAGAGAGTGGTGGGAACTGATAAATCAAACCGGAAAGACAAATGGATGGGGCTATAGCTCAGGCGGAAGGATTAACTTGGGATAGGCGCTTTCTCTTGTAAAACTGAGTGGGGAGGAGGGGTTGGGGAGAAGGTAAAGAGATTATTCCAATCCAGGCAGGACAGGGGGCCGTAAATGAAGTCTGGTGGTTATGGTTATTTTCTGAAGACGCTTTTGCTTTGTCTCTAAGCTTCTTCTATATCCCTGCTGCTCCTGCCGCACCTGCCTCCACAGGTGTCTCAACCGATTTGAAAGAAGCAGTTAAGATTATAGGGCTCGAAATCAATTAGACCCAGTTTGAATACTGACTCGCCCCTTGCCATCCTAGACAAGCCATTTAACTTATCTGTGCCTCAGTTTCCTCACTTTGCAACCAGGACAAACATTTCAGTGAGTCATAGTTAACGTTATCGACACAATTAACACAGTAACCCCCTAGACTCCCACCAAACACGGACCAGGCATTAGCTGATCCTGACGTTTGAGTCACAGTACCCCCTGCTTTGTCCTCTATTTTATTTTTTTACTTTTTCATTGTTTTTTATTTTGAGACAGTCTGGCTCTGTTGCCCCAGCTAGAGTGCAATGGTATCACTGTAGCTCACTGCAACCTCAAACTCCTGGGCTCAAGCGATCCTCCTGCCTCAGCCTCCCAAGTAGCTGGGACTACAGGCACATGCTACCATGCCCAGCTAATTTTTTCTATTTTTAGTAGAGACGGGGGTGTCACTCTTGGCTCAGGCTGGTCTCGAACTCCTGACCTCAAGTGATCTTCCCTGCCACGGCCTCCCAGAGTACTAGGATTACAGGTGTCAGCCCCTGCACCTGTCCTGTCCTCTGTTTTAGACCTAAAGTCTGGAAAGGGTGAGGGATTTACCTAACTACCCCAGATGAACAGGTTTTGGAGGTGGGTCTTTTCAGGAAAATGCGGCAATTGGACTTTGCTCTTTGAAGGGATCCTTTGGTCCCTGGCTAGCCCAAAGGGAGAGGGTGGGGGAACATAGGGCCCAACAGATTGGTTCTAATCCCCAACAGAGAAAGAAAGGAGAGAGAGCAGGAACAAGGCAGGAGGAATACCGACTCGCGTCTCACCTCCAAGATCAGATCCCACTCCCAGGCCAACTGGCAACAACAGAAACATAAAAAGGCTATGCCCGGCTCCACGCCCACGTGGTGGTGGCCTATGGGGAGCGCTGAGCCAGTGACGTGGTTGCTGCCCATTGGCTGCAACGGGCTCTGAGTGGCCAGGCCTGGGTAGAAGAGGAACAGGTGCTTTCTGCCCCTGTAGGCCCCACTTACAGGTGCTGTTCCTGCTGCTCCTGGTGACGATGCTTCACTTACCCTTCAAACACCTGTGATCAGGACCCCTGGGATGGCGACCACATTCACCTGCTTGTCCTGGAGCAGAGAGAGTGTGTGTGTGTGTCCTTATAGTATGCAACCTGGAAGTTGTACTTGACATTTAAAAACATTTATTTTATTGTAAATTAACAAATTATGATTGTATCTATTTATAGGGAACAATGTGATGTCATATTTACACAATGTGGGGTGATCGAATCAAGCTAATTAACACATCCATCACCTTCAACACTTATTCTTTTTGTGGTGAGAACGTTTGGAAGTTACTCTCTTAGCAATTTTGAAATACACAATATATTGTTTTTAACTATAGTCATCCTGCTATGCAATAGATCTCAAAACTTATTTCTCCTGTCTGAGACTGTGCACCCTCTGACCACCAGCCCCTACTCCCTCCTTCCCTATCTCCCAGCCTCTGGTGACCACCATTCTACTCTCTTCTTCTTTAAGTTCAGTTGTTTTAGATTTCACATATAAGTGAGATCATGTAGCATTTATCCTTCTATCTCTTGCTTATTTCATTTAGCACAATGTCCTCCAGGTTCATCTGTGTTTCAGAAATGATGGGATTCCATTATTTTTGAAGGCTGAATAGTATTCCATTGTGAATCTATACCACGTTTTCTTTATCCATTCATTT
>VBSM01001793.1:1765926-1783678 GCA_008086735.1 Cheirogaleus medius | reverse complement strand
CCTCCTTCAGTCCCCCCCTCCCAGGGTCTTTCTACACCCAGCCCCCTCCCCGGCCCCCAGCGCCCTCTGGAGCAATCCAAGCTCCGCAGTGAGCCACCCACTCCTTCCCCACCCAGCACTACCTTTCTGAACATCCAGCCCTTATTATCCTGCCCCCTCCATCTCTCACCTCCCAGTCCTCTACCTGGAATGCTCTCGCTCACTCTCCACCCTCTCCAACAAGGCTAAACCACAACTTGTCCTTCAGGTCTTATTAAGAACCATAATAATTACCACTCATGTTGAGCCAGGAACCACGCTACATGCTCCCCATGGATTGTCGGGCTGAATGCCCTAGCCAAGTGTCATTATCCTCACGTTACAGACCAGAGGACTATGGCTCAGAGAGGCCAAGGAAGGCCCACAGGAAGTTGCACAGCCAGAAGGGGAAGCTGGGCTTGGGCTCAGGATGGTCAGACTGCTCACTCCTTCCGATAGCCCCCACGCTGGGCTTAGGGCCTCTGCTCAGCTCTCAGTCCCCGGAGCTTACCCCAGCACAGTCCTCGCCATGCTGGCAATATAATAATGGTAATAATATATATTGAGTATTTTTTGTATATCAGGTGTGGTTCCTGGGGTGCTGCATAAATTAACCTTTCAAAACTCCCTGAGGTAGTTTTTGTAGCTTAAAGATGGTTGCAGGCCAGGCACAGTGGCTCACGCCTATAATCCTAGCACTCTAGGCTAGAGTGCCATGGTGTCAGCCTAGCTCACAGCAACCTCAAACTCCTGGGCTCAAGCGATCCTCCTGCCTCAGCCTCCCGAGTAGCTGGGACTACAGGCATGTGCCACCATGCCCGGCTAATTTTTTTCTATATATATATTTTTAGTTGGCCAATTAATTTCTTTCTATTTTTAGTAGAGACGGGGTCTCGCTCTTGCTCAGGCTGGTCTCGAACTCCTGATCTTGAGCGATCGACCCGCCTCAGCCTCCCAGAGTGCTAGGATTACAGGCGTGAGCCACCGTGCCTGGCCTGATATTTGTCTTTCAACACTCAACTTGGATGTCATCTTGCTGGGAAGTCTCTGGCCCCACAGGCAAGGCCAGGTGCCCCGTCTGGGTTCCCAAGGGCCCAGTGCGTCTCCACATCTAGCGCACGTCACCCTGCGCTGCAGCTGCCTTTGCCCACGTCCATGCCTCCCCTCGATCCGGAAGCTTCTCAAGGGCAGGGACTGGATGTGACTCACCTGGGTCCCTGGCATCACCCAGCACAGGGCCTGGCACACATAACACTTAAGTAAATGTTTGTTGAGTGAATTGAAGAACGGGTCTCCAGGGAATGAGTTAACAGAGACAGATGTTGAGAGTCAGTTTTATTGCCGAGTTTCAGGGAGGGGCTCAGATCCGCCCGATCTCCCTCAGCTTGGCCACCAGGTCCTCGGTGGTCTCCACCTTGACGCCGGCTGTGCGCTGGGGCGGGTCCTCCACACTGACCACGGAGAGCTTGGAGGTCAGGTCCACCCCTAGGTCCCCAGCCTTGACCACTTCAATCTTCTTCTTCTTGGCTTTCTACACATGGGAAGCCACAGTTCACAGGGCTGCAGAAGCCCCTGTCCACCCTCCCGCAGCCCCCGTCCCATGGGTCCCTTTGCTGCAGAGCCACTCCCATTGGCTGAGCCCTTCTGGACCTTTCCACTGGCCAGGACACACGCAACCTCTCCTAGGCCACACCTGGTGTGGACAATTCCTGTGGCTAGGATGCCCAGGGAGACCCAACGACTGCAGCGATCCTTCTTTATTTGACCACCTTAGGAAGCCCTTTATTGGCTGCAATAGACTGGCAAACCCATCCTTTTGGCAGTAATGACTCAGTGGACTTTTGGCTGAGATAACCCACTGAACCTTCCCTATTAGCTGAGAAGACCCAATAAACTCTCTATAGGCTTAGATGACACACTGAACTCCCCAAACTGGCTGAAATGACCCACTGAATTCTTCCTATTGGCTGAGATGACACAATGAACCCACCCTGTTGGCTGAGATGATGCATTGAATGCACTCTATTGGCTGAAATGATGCACTGAACCCCCCTAAATTGGCTGAAATGACCCACTGAATTCTTCCTATTGGCTGAGATGACCCAATGAACCCGCCCTGTTGGCTAAGATGATGCACTGAATGCACTCTATTGGCTGAAATGACGCACTGAACCCCCTAAATTGGCTGAAATGACCCACTGAATTCTTCCTATTGGCTGGGATGACCCAATGAACCCACCCTGTTGGCTGAGATGACACACTGAACTCTCCATATTGACCAAGATGACCCAGTGAACCCACCCTACTAGCCATGATGATCAGTGAACTCTCCCTGTTAGCCAAGAGACCCCACGAACCCTTCCTAGTTAGCCAAGATGGTCTACACAACAACTTTCTGTTAGTGTGTAGATTAACCTGGAACCCTCCCTAGTGATTCAAGATAACCAAATAAATCCTCTTTGTTTGGCCAAGGTTACCCAATGAACTTTTCCCATTGGCTGGAATGACAAAAGAGAACCCTTTCCGTTGCCCAGGGAAGCCTTTCTATTGGGTGAGACAACCAGCAAGCCCTCCCTGTTAGCTAAACAGCCCCCATGGACTCTCGCTATTGGCAGAGATGACCCAGCAAACCCTCCCTGCCAGCAGAAACAACCAGACGAACCCTTCCTTCGCATGAGACATCCCTTGGATTCTTCCCTCCTCCTAGCCGACCATCAGGGATGAGGCATAGAGTCCGCAACGTGCTCACCCAGCCCGGCCCTCAGTGACCCGTCTGCCAGGGGCTCACCATGATGTTGGGCAACGTGGCATAGCGGGGCTCGTTGAGCCTCAGATCAGCGGTCACTACGGCAGGCAGCTTCAGGCGCACGGTCTCCAGGCCGCCGTCAACCTCCCGCTCCACTTTCACCTTGTCCCCCTCCAGTGTCACCTGGGAGGCGAATGTTCCCTGGGGAGGGCGGCATAGAGGAGAGAGGTGAGGTTAATTCAGGTCGAGCCCAGGGCAGTGCTCCGCGTGTGACTGCTGAGTAGACGCAAACGCGCGAGCGAATGAGACGGCGAACGACGGAGCGGCCTGCAAGATCCACAACTGGAAGCCACAGAAACAGATCTCAAGACGCTTGCTTTCCCTGGGAGCCCAGGAACATGTCCTAATGGCCTGGCTCTGCCGGTTAGGTCTCCCTACCTTAATAACAGCAAATATGTACCGAGTGTTGGGCCCTGTTCTAAGCAATCTGCATGTTTTACATCATCAAATCTTCATAAGAGGCCGAGCATGGTGGTGCATGCCTGTAATCCTAGCTAGCACTTTGGGAAGCCAAGGCGGGAGGATCGCTTGAGGTCAGGAGTTCGAGACCAGCCTGAGCAAGAGCGAGACCCTGTCTCTACTAAAAAGAGAAAGAAATGAATTGGCCAATTAAAAATATATAGAACAAATCAGCCGGGCATGGTGGCGCATGCCTGTAGTCCCAGCCACTTGGGAGGCTGAGGCAGAAGGATCACTTGAGCCCAGGAGTTTGAGGTTGCTGTGAGCTAGGCTGACGCCACAGCACTCTAGCCTGGACAACACAGTGAGACTCTGTCAAAAAAAAAAAACAAACAAAAAATCCTCATAAGAACTCTGTGAGGTAAATGCTATTATACCTACTTTACAGATGAGGAAAATGGAGGCAGAGAAAGGCTGAGTCACATGACACTGCCACCCACAGCTGGGACATCTGAAAGCTGGCAATCTGGTTCCCCAAGAGCCCCCTGCGAGGCCCCTCCACTGGGCCGACAACGGAACTTCATGTGTCCTTGTCGTCGGTCTTTAAACCACCTTCTGGGACCCCACCCTCTGCCAAAGACCCTTGGCCCCTCAGTCAGGAAATGAATCAGCGTTTCCTGCCCCTGGGAACTGGCACGGCCTACACTCCTCTTTGTCTGAGCAACCTGCTGTCTCCACTCACTTATTTATTGGACAAATCTTTTCACGTCTTAGTTTGAACGTCACCTCATTCGCAGCCTCCTCCAGGGCCTGTGAGCCCAGCTCTGGGGCTACGCCATGGCCGTGCCAAGGCAACAGCCTGGGTGGCCCAGAATCTGCCAGGGAAGGCAACCAGTAACCAAGGAAACACACAGACAAATGAGATCATTTCGGTTAAGAAGGATACGAAGAAAACGAGGCACAATGACGTCAGAGCAAGATGGGGACGGCTGTAGAGAGGCTGGGCGGACAGTGATAAATGCTTAGAAGATAAAGCAGGATAATGTTCTAGAATGTGCCGTCCAACCTGGTAGCTGCTGGCCGCATGTGGCTACCAAGTGCTTGAAATATGGCCAGTACAGCTGAGGAACGGAATTTTAAATTTTATTTCATTTTAAATATCGATATTTGAGATACATTTTCACGACTGGGGTGATGGTTTCATGGGTATACCTGTGTGTCAAAACTTATCCAAGTGTATACTTTAGATACGCCCAGTTTATTTTATATAGCTCTACAGTATCTCAATAATGCTGTTGAGAAAAACACTGATAGTCGATGCAGTTATTGGAAAACGTTCAAGTCTGTTTGGACAATTTGGGTATGCGAATCAATTGTTTCAACTGTGAACTTTAGGAATCTAACTTAAGTATTTCTGATGAAAATTTAGCATCTGAACTGCGATGTGCTGTAAAGATAAAATACACACTGGATTTGGAAGACTTAGTACAAAAAGAAAAAGAATGTGAAATACAAATGGTCCCCAACTTAGGATGATTTGACTTAAGATTTTTTGACCTTATGATGGTGCGAAAACACGATACATGTTCAGTAGAAACCATAGCACGTACTCATGTTGTATGTTGTTTTTCACTACAGTACGGTGTTCAATAAATTATATGAGATACTCAGCACTTTATTATAAAGTAGGCTTTGTGTTAGATGATTTTGCCCAACTGTAGGCTAATGTAAGTGTTCTGAGCATGTTTTTTTTTTTTTTTTTGAGACAGAGTCTCACTCTGTTACCTGGGCTAGAGTGCCGTGGCATCAGCCTAGCTCACAGCAACCTCAAACTCCTGGGTTCAAGCAATCCCTCTGCCTCAGCCTCCCGAGTAGCTGGGACTACAGGCATGTGCCACCATGTCTGGCTAACTTTTTCTATGTATTTTTAGTTGGCCAATTAATTCTTTCTATTTTTAGTAGAGACGGGGTCTTGCTCTTGCTCAGGCTGGTTTCGAACTCCTGACCTTGAGCGATCCACCCGCCTCGGCCTCTCAGAGTGCTAGGATTACAGGCGTGAGCCACCGCGCCCGGCCCTGAGCATGTTTTAAGGAGGCTAAGCTATGGTGTTCTGTAGGTTAGGTGTCTTAAATGCATTTTCAACTTGTGCATATTTCCAAATTACCATGGGTTTATCAGAGCACCAGTATCTCAGTATTTTTTATGTTGATTACATGGCAACATGGTATTATTTTAGATATAATAGGATTAAATAAAATATTATTAAAAGGAATTTTGTCTGTTTCTTTTTACTTTTTTAATGTGGCTGTGGAAAATTTAAAATGACTTATGTGGCTTGCATGTCTCGTGGACTGGCACAGACAAGGGACTGGAGGACCTGGCGTGGAGGGTGGGCACCAGTATTTCATATGGGGCGGGCAAGGAAGGCCCCCTGAGGAGGTGACATCTGGGCAGACACGTGAAGGAGGGGAAGGAGAAGGCCATCAGGCGACAGGAAAGAACAGTGTCCTGCAAGGCTGAAACCGCAATGCAAAGGCCGCGACGTCTAAGGGATGAGGCCTGGCCCGCAGCACGTGTGCCCTGCTCCAACCTCACCTGTGGCCAGTCCAGAAGTCCGGCTGTCATCTGCCCCGTCTGGTTACAGTCATCATCGATGGCCTGAGTGGGGAGAGAGGAAGGACTGTACAACAGTCGATGCTCATGGCCCATTTGGGCCTCCGTCTGCAACAGGGGCTGGCAAATTTTCTCCATAGTGGGTCACGGAGTCAATATCTTAGGCTTCTGTCACAGCTACTAGACTCTGCTGTCACAGCACACAGAAGCCCTGACAATGTGTAAGGACCACGAGTGGTGGTATTCCAATAAACCTGATCTACAGTATCAGTGGTAGTTGTGGGCCATGGCGTGCTGACCACTGGTCTAGAATAATCCCCTCACTTGGGCTCAGAGACAAGCAGTCGCTTTGTCCAGGGGCATGTGGGGCTACCTGGCATCCCCGCTGCCAAATCTCTGTCCCTGTGTAGATCCTCCCGTGAGCCAGGCCCTGTGCTCCCCCTCTCCACCATGGGGAGCCGGATGCAGTATCTGGGCCAATGAGAACATTCTGTCCCCCGACCCCAGTGACTAGTTCAGGGGATGGGCACGGGATGCAAACTGGCCAATGAAGAGTCAGCGCTGGGGGCTTTGCTGGCACCGTCAGGAAAGAGGCTCTTTCTGCTGGGGTCACTAGGCTAATGGGGTCTGAGCCGGGAGGTACAGAGTGAAGCCAAGCTAGAGCAGAGCTTAGAGCTCACGTGTGACCCTGGATCAAGCTGTGCCTGAAGCACCTGATTGACACGAGCTAATAAATTTGCTTTTGGGCTCAGGCCAGTATGGGCTGCGACTATGCTGCCTGGAACAAAGAGCATCCTGCCCGTTCATCTGGCGCTTCCCAGCCGGGAGGCCTTAACTTCAGGGACCGTCCCTGACAACCAGGACAGTTGGGACATCAGAGTCTGAGACCCCCCAGCAAATGCAGGGGCCTCCATAGGCCATGCTGCCAGCACCTGGGTCCTGGGGAGCTGGTGTGAGACCTGGGCCCCCAGAGCCCCACCCAAGCCCTGTCTTCTTGGTCTGTCCTTTGGTTAGGCCCTTCTGCCTCAGTTTACCAATTTGTACCCTGACTCTCCTGACATTGGTAACCTCTATTTTCTACTGTCTGACTTTTGAGGGGCTGGGTAGGATACCAGTGGCCTCCCTGGACCCATTAGCCTCCTCTTCTTCCCAGAGCTCCCCTGGCCCCTAGACTCGGTCTCTCCCTACGGGGCCCCAGCTCTGCCTCTGAGCCTCCTGCGCCCTGCTGTCTCTGCGCTCATGGTACCTCGCAGCCCTTGACCCTCCCTCTCAGCCTCTGGCCCCAGTTCTCTGCCTCTTCTCGCTCCTGAGAAGGGAGCTTCTGGCTTTCCTGATGTCCCTGCTCTGCCCCTCCCCGGGGGAGGCCAGAGGACGAGCTGAGGAGGCTGCACCGGGGGGGGGGGTACCCCTGGGTCTCCTGAGGGAGCCAGACACACGCCTGCCGCAGGGGGCAGCGCCAGTGCGGTTGGGGGAGTTCCTTACCCTGCCTCAACCTCCTTCCCAAACTCCCTGCCTCCAGCTCACTCCTCACAGCCCCACCGGGGGCCTCTCTGCACCCAGCGGCCCCCAGTGCTGATGCCGTTCCTCCCCTGCTCACAGACCTCCAAGCGCCCCAGCGCCCTCTAAGAGCCTCCAGTCCCTGTTTCAAGCCCAGGCCTGTCTCCTAAACCCACATGATGTCACCTGGACTCTTCACACCCCATGTTGCCATGGGATCTTCCTCTAATCCTGTTCTGTCCACGTTTCCCACCTCTGTGTCACTAAGCCAGACCCAGGCACCGCCCTTACCTGCTCCCTCCTCCTCGCTCTCCAAGGCTAGCCCTGTCCCTCCTGTCACTTCGCGTCTCTCCTGTCTCCTTGCTTGGCCCAGGACCACAACCACGGCCTCCTGGGCTCCAAGAGGACCTCGAGAGATCCTTTTGACACCCAGGGACCTGCAGGAGTGGTGGCAAAGTCCCAAGCTGCTCAGCCTGGGCTGTCTGAATGCGCTGGGCCTGCCCCCTCCTCCGCAGGGGAGAGGTGCAGGCACAGGGAGGTGCGGCCACACCCACCTGCTTGCCCAGCAGCACCAGGTCCACCTTCTCCTTCTCTGCCAGCTTGGCCAGGACCCGGGCCACCTGCAGGGGACCCAAGCGTTCCGCCTCCGGAGCTGGCACCTCCACGTGGATGCCTCGGTCCGCACCCATGGCCAGCGCAGTGCGGATGGTCTCCTGCCGGGCACAGAAGGGCTTGACTTGGCCCTATCCCCAGGGGGACCCAGCAGCCCGGGCCCCCAGCCCCTCCTCCCTCAGACCCAGAGTCCAGGCTCCACTCCCGGGACCCTGAGCACCTGGCACTGTGCAGGACCGCAGCTGACAGCGATGACCTCCTTCACCAGCTTCTTTTCCTTGAGCCGCACGGCCTCCTCCACGGCGATCTCACAGAAGGGGTTCATGGAGTGCTTCACGCCGTCCGTGACCACGCCCGTCCGGTCAGGCTTCACCCGGATCTGCCCGGCAGGAGGGAGGGGGCGGGGGCAGGGGGAGGCACACAAGAAGGTGGGGACCTCAGTGCCAAGCCTCTCACAGGCTGGGTAGGGACAACAGTGGCCTAGAAAGGGGCAGCGCCTTGCCCAGGGACAGAGCTGGTTAGAACTCACAGGTGGGGACAGGTCTCCCTCCCTCATTCCCTCATGCAGACAAGCCTGGGCGCCAGGGACATTTGACACCATCATCTCTACTCTGTTGCTGCTCCTCCCGCCTGAAAGTGTTTCTCAGATTTTTGTTTAATGTCTCCCACGGTGAGAGGTGCATTTTATGATATCCCCAAGTGCACTATAAATACGTAACATACACTCACAGATACATATGAACGCTACTGCCGCGTAAGGTGCGGGAACAATACTACTACCCCACTGCACACGCCACACCCTGGTGTTTTCTATTCTTCTTCAGTTTTTGTTTCAACGCCAGCTCTCTGCATGGATTGCATGACTCACACGCGGTCTCGACCTAACCTGGAAAACACCAGCATCGAAGGCCTCTCTGCTAAGCAGGCACGGGGCGGGGGCGGGGGCAGGGGGCAGCGAGCCGACTCTTTCATTGCCCCACAGGTTCGTCTCTACTGAGCCCCTGCTGCGTGCCTGGTCCTGGGAGACAGGCTCCTGGGGTAGAGCAGACTGCAGCGTCAACAACTAACCACCTCCTGTCAGTTTCCCGCAGGTGCTGTGACGCACCGCCGCAATCGTCTCGCAGTCTAGAGGTCTGAAGTCCAAAATCAGTTTCACTGGGCTGAGACTGAGGTGTAGAGGCCCCGGGGTGGGCGTGGGAGGGATGTTTCTTGCCTCCTCCAGCTTCCAGTGGCTGCCGGCACTCCCTGGCTTGTGGCCGCTCCGTTTCATCTTCCAAGCTGGCATCTCCAGCTCTGTCTGCACGTGGCCCTCTTCTCGGTGCGTGTGTGAAATTTCCCTCTGCCGGTCTCTTATAAGGACCCCCGTGATTCCGTTTAGGGCCCACCCAGACAAACTGGGATAATCCCATCTCAAGAGCCTCAACTTCATCACATCTGCAAAGGTCTTGTTTCCAAGCAGGGTAACCTTCTCGGCTTTCAGGGACTAGGACCTGGATAGCCCGGAAGGGCCATGTCTTAGTCCACCGCAGTCTTCTTGACAGCAAACAGGGATAACCTTACTGGCCACCAGGCACTGGGGGACCACCATGCAGAAGCCCTGCCCTAGGCAACTACAGGTGTCCTAACTCATCAATCCTGGCCACAGCCCAATGACGGAGAAGCTGCCATTATCCCCTCGTACAGACAAGGAAACTGAGGGTCACATGGCTAGTCAGCAGTGGGTCTGGGGTGTGGACCTGGGCAGTCTGGCTCCAGGACCCAGGCACTCAAGCCCCCTGCTGTACCACCTGCCCATCTCCCAAAGAGTCGGGGAGCTGTGAGACAGGATGTGGGGGTGTCCGACATAGTCTGATGCTGGAGGCTGCTGGGAAGGCCTCTTTGGGGAAATTGCCCTTGAGGTAAGACCTGAAAGATGAACTGGCTTTGACTAGGTGAAGTTCAAGGGAAAAGTGTGCCAGGAGGGGCAAGAGCATGTGCAAAGGCCCTGAGGTGGGAAGGAGTAGGGAGCAGTGTGCCACATAAGGCTGGAGAGGCTGGCAGGGCTGGCCTGCTGTGACAGGCACACTAACAGCCCCCAGAGAAATCCACATCTGTAGCCCGGGAACCTGTGAATGTGACCTTTCATGGCAAAAGTAACTTGGACAGTATGATTCAGTTAAGGATTTCGAGATGGGAAGATGATCCTCAACTATCTGGGCGAGCCCCAAATGTAAACACGGGGGTCCTTATAAGTGAAAAAAGGAGGTGAAAGTTAGCATCAGAGTCTGGAAGCGACTGGAAGACGCTATGCGGCTGGCTGTGCAGACGGAGGAAGGGGCCTTGAGCCGGGGAATGCAGGTGGCCTCCGGAAGCTGGAAAAGGCAAAGACAGGATTGTCCTCAGAGCCTCCCGTGGGGATGCTGCCCGGCTGACACCTTGGTTTTAACCCAGTAGGACTGATTTTGGACTTCTGGCCTCCAGAATGTAAGAGAATGAATCCGCCTTGTTTTAAGCCACTCAGCCTGTGGTATCTTGTGACAGCAGCCACAGGAGAGAGCCACGACCCCGCAGGACCGGCAGGCCATGGCCAGGGGCTGGGCCTGGACCCTTCGAACGACAGGGAAGGGGAAAGAGGGGACTGGACCCAACTCAAGTTTTCACAAGGTCATTCCGGATTCTTGGTGGAGAAAATTAGAAAACGACGAGAGGAAGTGGAGAGATGGCTGGGGGCTGTTAGTTACTGAAATAAGAGATGACAGGGGCTCAGACAGCCCTGACAGCGGAGATGGAGTCAAGAGATGGAACTACAGGCCGTGGTGCTTGACGGAAAGATGAGGGCAAAGAGCGAGGGTGGCTACGGGGTTTCTGTCTGCACCGAGAGAGCAGGGAGGACGGCGCGCCCAGTCTGGACACAGATGTGTAAAGAGCCCGGAGAGGTGCCCGGGGAGCTTGATCAGGAGCTGCACGTCGGCCTAGGATCTGCCCTCTCTCTCTTCTCTCATAGTAACAGGAGACTTCAACACTCCACTGAATGATCTGGATAGATCCTCCAAACAGAAAATAAGCAAAGATATAATGGAACTGAACAGAGCCCTTGATCAAAAAGGTCTGACAGATCTCTACATTCCATCCAAATAAAGTTGAATTTACATTCTTTTCAGCAGCCCATGGATCCTTCTCCAAATTTGATCACATCCTAGGCCGCAAATCAGATCTCAAAAAATTCAAGAAAATAGAAATTATACCTTGTATCTTTTCCAACCATAGTGGCATAAAATTACAGTTCAATTCCTATAGTAGCACTCAACACCTCACAAAATCATGGAAACTAAACAATCTATTATTAAAAAAATTATTGGGTCCAGGAAGAAATTCAGAGGGAAATCAAGAGTTTCTTCGAACAAAATGATAACGCCTGCAATCCTAGCACTCTGGGAGGCTGAGGAGGGAGGATCGCTCAAGGTCAGGAGTTTGAGGTTGCTGTGAGCTAGGCTGACGCCACGGCACTCTAGCCTGGGCAACAAAGTAAGACTCTGTCTCAAAAAAAAAAAAAAAAAGGTTTCATGCTTTCTCCTGCTCTTTCTCTTATTTTTTAGAGACAAGCGCAGCGGCCCCATCATAGCTTGCTGTAACCTCAAACTCCTGGACTCAAGCTTTCTCTTAAAGGGGCGGTGATTCAACCAGCAACAAAAACAGTCAGGAGGACCCACACAGGCAATGCTCCAAGGGCTTTGTATCAGCGGTCTCCAACCTTTTTGGCACCAGGGACCAGTTTCATGGAAGACAATTTTTTCCACGGACAGAGGTAGGGTGAGGGTGGTGTGTGGAGGTGGAGCTCAAGCAGGCAAGAAGCCAAAGCCCGCACTCAGGGGCTTGGGGGAGCTCTATGGCTGGGTCCTTAATAGGCCACGGACCAGTACCAGAGGTTGGGGACCACAGCATTATATGCATTAACTCATTTGACCATCCTAACGACCTGGGAGGGTGGTCACTGCCATTACCATTCTCACTTTGCAGATGGGGCAACTGAGGCACAGAGAGGCCAAGCACCTTGCCCAAGGTCACATAGCATGGAAGTGGCAGGACCAGGGGTCCAACCCCAAGTCTGTCTTAGGAATCATGAGGGTCAAGTGTGCCCATGGAATCAAGAGAGCCAGCCCTTTTATTGGTTGCCCACTATCTGCAAGAGGGTTTTTATAAAGTGATATCTGACGGCTCTTCTTGGACACCTGACACAGCTCAAGGACTTCTGTTTGATTCTGTGCTGTAGTCTTTTCTATCCAGTAAGTCCCTGGGTGTGTGCTCGGGCACAGAGTGAGCAGACAGCCAAGGTCAGTCAGAAAGGGGGGAAGGGAATGACAGTGGCCATCGAGTGACCCCACGTGGTCAGTGCCCTGAGACCCTTCAACAAGGGAGCTTGTCTGTCTGGGCAGACAGAGAATTCGCCCCTGCGGAGGTGACATGTGCGCCCTGATGGATTAGGGGGCCTGCTGAGAGCGGGAGGGGCAGGTGTGGGGAACCGGTAGGGGGACACGAGTGGGAAGCACAGGTGTCCCAGGACAGAGAGAGGGCGCGGCTGGTCTGGGTTAGGCCCAGAGATGGAAACACGTTTTCTAGGCCTGAAGTTTTCATCCTTAGGGTCGTCTTCAAGAGAGTGAATCCCAGATTATGAACACAAAATCAGCCTCTCCTGGGGCCCTGAAAGAGGCCTCAAAGATTAAGCTTCATCAGATTCATGGAAAATGTGCCCCTGGCCAGGCCTGGGTATTAGTGGGTTGCCAAATACCTAGTAATACCCCAGACACACACACACACACACACACTTACACATGTACCCAAACACACACACACACACATTCAGAGTAGAGTATATGTTATGTTTTGAATAAATGACTAAATAAACTTCCATTATTACTACTACCAATACTAATACTCACTGAGTGCTCACCAACACCTGCCGTGTGCCAGGCACCATTCTAAGAGTTTATTTCATCTTCATTACAATCCAATAAAGTAGGTACTACCGTTATTCCCACTGTACAGAGGAGGAAAATGAGGCACAGAGTGGCTAAGTAATTTCCTCAAGGCCACACAGCAAGAAGTGGACCTGGCAGCTGGGCTCAGAGTCCGTGGCCTGAACTGTTCTAGTGGTGCACCCACTGTCCAAGGCAGCAGTCGACACACCAGGCAAACTCTCCCCCCACACCAGAGCTCAAATTCCAGAAGAGGGGGGACACATACTAAAGCAATATATAAGTAAATTACGCTATGATAAGAGTATGGGGGAAATACAGCAAGGAGCGGGACAGGGACTCTGTGATTTTAATTAAGCGACCAGGAAAGGGCCTCCCAAAGAAGGTGATGTTTGAACAAAGACTTGAAGGAGGTGTGGGAGTGAGCGATGCTAGGAGCTGCCAGTCTGGGGATGGGGGCGGGGCAGCAGGGGACAGCAGGGTAAACAGAGGATCCCAATCCAGGGTGGCCAGGGCGGATGGAGGTAAGCCCAGGGGCTGCAGGAGCCCCCAAGGACACACGAAGGTTAGCCTGAGGGTGTGGGTGGGGGCTTCCCAGAGGAGGTGATACCAGAGAATCAGTAAATTTTGATACAATCAACGGGTTGCAGTTAGGCAGGACAAAGGAAGGACCGGAAGCAGAGGTTGGAGGCTGGAGGAGGAAGGGCACCTAGGCAGAAGGCACAGCAGGGGCAAGACGCAGCCTGGTCTATCAGGAAACGAGGAACAGGCAGGCTGGAGTTGTGGAAGCACAAAAGAACATGGACAGTCGAACCAGACCATGAATGGGAGGCCAGACCACAAAGAGTCTCCAACCAGCCTGAGGTGCCAAGGAGCCATGGGAGGGCTGTGAGCAGGGGAAGGCAGGGTCAGCTCTGGGTGCAGGAAGACCCCCAAGGCTGGGTAGAGATGGGCTGGAGGGTAGAGACTGGGAGCCAGGGAGGAGGATGGGGTGAGGGTCCAGGTGACATGATGAGGCCAAGAGATGGGGCTGAGGACTGATGGCTGAGGGAGGTGAGTTCCGGAAGGAGGGGTGGCATAGTGCCTGGGGTCTGGCCCAGTGGTGATTAGGCACCTGGCAGTGTCTGAATCATTTATTTGTTCTGAAAGGGACATCAACAGACATGTCCAGTGAGACAGGATGTAATGCAAGCAGCTGTGGGGCTCTGAGGGAGGGGAAGATGACACCAACCCTCTGGAAAGGACAGGAGCTGACACAGTGCTGCCTTCACACCCCCGCTCTCCGTTCTCTCCCTGAGCACACTGGAGCACTCACGGTCAGGCTCTGCGGGGGCGATGCTGGGACCAGTGCTGAGTCAAACATGGCCCTGCCTGGTGGGCAAGACAGCTCTGAGCACAGACTTCCCAGGCCAGGGGGGGCAGGCCTGGGCCAGAAGGACAAAGCCCAGGGGGGCCAGAAGAGTCCAAAGGAGGGACCCCAAAAAACAGAGATGGAAGGCAACCAGGAGAGTCGGGTCCCAGGACCCCAAGAGGAGTGTCTCAACAAGGCTGGGGGCAACAGCCACACCATAGGCTGCCATAGGCATCGTTAGGCCAAGCAGCCATTGAGTGGAAATGAGAAGAGCAGAGTCTGCAGCTGGACTTGCCTGGGTTTCAGTCCCGACTCTGCCACTTACTAGCTGGGAGATCTGGCAAGTAACAACCTCTACAGGCCTCAGTTTCCTCATCTATTCAACGGGATTAATAATACAGAGGGTATTGAAAGGACGGAACGGGGTAATCTCTGTAAAGGAATTAGAACACTGCCTGGCCCATAGTAAGTACCCACTAAATATTAGCTATTATGATCACTGATGTTTTCATGCCCAAGTCTGTCTGTCTCCTGTACCTTCCTCCCTGGCCTACCCCCCAAGTGGGCAAGGGCAGTATCAATGTCGTCAACTTTGTGGCCGGGCCCACACTACGCCTCTGGGGTGCCAGACCCCATGCTGGGAGATGCTGGGGACACAGAGGGAAGTTCCCAGGCCAATGGGAAGGACAGACATAGACGGACAGTCACCATCTCAGATTGGGCCAAGCATTGAGAGAAACTGGCCTGAGAGACCATGTCTGATTCACCTCTGTCCATACCAGCTTCCCTCTGGGGACAAGCCAGGCCCTCAGAGACACTGCCCCCTCCCCTCTTCCCTGGAGAATGTGAGCCACTCCCCCAGCTCAGTGGGTTTGACCCCTTGAACTTTCATCCCTAGCAAACACACTTCTCTCTCTCTTCCTAGCTAATGCCTCCTGGCTCACCCTGTGGCTGTGGAGGGTGAAAGACAGTTTCGGGGTCCCACAGAGCCTTGTCTGACCCTATTAGAGCACATTTCTGGTACTGTAGTAATCAATTGGTAGGCGACACAGTCTCGTGGGCGAAAGCTTGGCTTGTGTGCAAAGCACGAGTCCAGGTGAGAAATCAGAGGAACCTGGATAGAACCCTTCCCCAGCTGAGTGGCCCCCTCTGTGCCTCAGTTTCTCCGTGTGTTAAAGAGGAACCATGACTCCCTTCAGCGGGTAAGAAATAGACAAAGGAACTCGCCCTGCACGGTTATCAAGAGTGAGTCCAGAACTAGGGAAAAGGGAACAGGGCCGTGACCCCAGAGGGATCGGACGTCAGAACCTCACAGTCTTTGATCATTGCCCCCAGGTGTGACGTAGACATTTGGGGCTGAGCGGCAGAGGGCAAAGGTTACGAGAAGACCCCCACACTGCGTGCGCGCGTGAACTCGGCAGCACACGGCTGCGGGACGCAGGGAGGTGGGAGAGGGGGACCCGGTCACCTTCACGGCGTAGTCGATGACCCTCTTGACAGCTACGAGCGCGCGCAGCTCCGCCATCTTCCTGCCGCCGCCACCTGCCGGGTCAGTCAGCAAGCCCGTCCCGGTCCCTACGCCCCGCCCTCCGTGCTTCTCTCCGCCTGCGCGCGGCGCCGCCAACCAATCAACCGAGGCGGAGCCGACAGGGACCAATCGGGAGACCGGAGGGCAGGGAGGCGTGGCAAGCGGAGGCGGACCAATGGGAAGCGGAGGTTGAGGAGCGGGCGAGCCGCGCCGGGGCAGGGAGAGGCCTAGCGAAGGGGGCGTGGCGGGGAAACTGGAGGAGAGGTCGCGCCGGGCAGGGGCGCGCGCCCGCAGCGGAGCGCCTCCGGGTCCTCCCAAACTCCGCCCAGTGTCTCCGTAGCTGCTCTGTCCTTTCGGGCTCCCCACCCCTCCAAGTCGTCCTGCCGCCGCGTTCTCTTCATGCCTGTGTTCCCCGTCCTCTCCATACCCGTGTTCGCCCCCGTCCACGTCCACACTTTCCGTGTCGTCCCCACACAGCCTCTCCATCCGCCCGCGTCCCCTCATGGCCCCGCTCCCCCTTGTCCCTGTTCCCCTTCAAATCCATGCCACGTGTCCACTCCACGTTCGTGTCTCCATGTCCGCGACCCCTTTCCTCCGTCTCCGCGTCCTCCCTGAGCCGCTATGCACCCCAATATTTGCCACCGCGTGCTCGTGTCCCCACGTCGCCCAGAAAGGCACGCGGAGCAAAACGGCGCTAAAAACGATTCCTTTATTCTGCCCCGGGCAGGCTGCGGTCACAGGCACACGGGGAATCCGCCGATGGCGTCGGTGCTCTGCACGATCATGTCTGCCAGCAGGAAGCACAAGCCTGGCGGAGGGGGCGGAGGGCGGGTGGGTCCTGTGGCGGATGGCCAGGCAGGCCCCGGGGACTGGGGTTTGGGGCTCCAAGGGCGTCTCCGCCGGGTCTGCGGGATTCGGGAACGGAATGTGTTGGGGAGCTCCTGGGGGGCCACTGCAGGGTTTCCTAGGAGGGCAGCTGGGGGGTCTCTGGGGAGGAGGGTCGCCTGGGCAGTCTCCACCCTCTTCCAGCTTCCAGGTTACCCGCGAAAATTGAGAAGGATAAAGCCAGCCACCCAGAAAAGTAGGACCAGGAGAAGAAGACGTCGTTCTTCCACGCATTCTTCACCGTGTAGCCTGTCAAGGCGATCAGCAGCAGCAGTCCTGGGCCCCGCCAGGCGGCCGGGTGAGCTGGGCCAGGTGGGGCTGCCCCAGGCACCGCCCGCGGCCAGGCCACGCCCCTTCGAGCCCGCCCCGTCTGACCTATCAGGCCACGCCCCTTCGAGCCCACCCCGTCTGACCTATCAGGCCACGCCCACTTCCTCCAGCCCCGCTTCTGGCCCTGCCCCCTTCCTGCTCCTCCTCCTTCACTTGGAACCCCGCCCCTCGGCTTCCGGCCCCTCCCATCGGCTTCCGGGCCCGTGGCTCAAGCCCCGCCCCTTGTCCCCAGGCCCTGCTTTACTCCCCGGGCCCACCCTCTCTGCCTGGAGCCCGGCGCCCGCTGCCCTCTCACCGCCGAGGAAGTGGAGCGCGCTCGTAGTCTGGCCCCGCAGCGACTCGCCCTCGCGGCACCGAATCCGCAGCCCCATCACCAGGCCCACGACGCCGAAGCCCGCCGCCAGCACCATGCACGCCCCGGTCACGGCCAGCGTGGCTGGGGAGAGCGGGCCGCATCAGCCCCGCGCGGACGCCGCGCCTGCCGCGACAGCTTCGGTCGCAACCGGAAGGTCTCCCGGCCACCACCCCCACCAACCGTACGTGGCTGAGAGCCCCGCTCCCCCGCCCGGAGTCAGGCGTTTGGAGGGAGACTTGGAGGTCAAGTCAGGACCGGTGGTTAATGTCCTGACGGGGACGGTGAGGTGCGGGGGAGGAGACAGGTCCGCAAGGAGGGGGTCGTGGCGGCCTCGGTCACGGTGGGGCAGCTGGATCTGACATGGGTGAAGGAGTGGGGGTGTGGCGCCTCGTCATGTGCCCCGCGG
>VBSM01001793.1:1733175-1758544 GCA_008086735.1 Cheirogaleus medius | reverse complement strand
CCCCTCCTCTCCAGTGACCTCATTTGAACTTCCAGATGAAGTTGGGGATACGTCGGGGCTCAGCGGGGAGTGGACAGGCGCCGGCACTCATGCATCCGGTAGGCACACATGTAGAAAATCCCTGCGTGACAAGAGATCACAGTTGACCCCCCCCAGGGCCCTCCTGACCCCTGTTTGCCCCCACAAGAGACCCCAGTGCCACACTCCCTTTCCCCTTGGGACCCACGTCCCCAGCCTGCTCGGGCTTGGGGTCTGCCTCCGCCCCAGTGCCGTGGGTTCCGTGTGGGGCACCAGTGGGATCTCCCCTCTGAAATGCTGCCTGCCCCGCACCAGGCACTGACCTTCCCGGCCCCAGTACCTGCGAAGAAGGTCATGAGCAGGGCCACCCAGCCCAGGATGTAAGACCAGGAAAAGCGCCAGTCCCCGAAGCGGCGGCCGAGGAAGCTGACGGTGACTCCAGTGTAAATGGCCAAGGCCAGCAAGACAAAAAGGGCTGGGGAGAGAGGGCGGCAGGGTGAGGGTGGGCACAGGGATGGGGTAGGGGTGGAGAGGGGGTAGGGCGTGAGGTTGCAGAAAGGGGTAGGAGTGGGGTGTGTGGGCGTGGGGACGGGGGAGGAGGAGTTGGAAGTAAAGCGGAGTAAAGATGGTTATGGGGTAGGGGTGGGGTCAGGATGGGGCAGGGTTGTGCTATATGAGAAAGAATTTGAATGGTCATTGTCCCTGGTTCCTGGGAGAGTCTGAGTACGTGGAATTTCCTGTGAAATAGGAGTGTCTTTGTTATTCTTGAGCCCTTTGGACCACACCTGAGTTTATGCTAAGGAGATGAGATGACCCAGGCTGAGGACTGGTCACCAGAAAGACCAACCATGTGATTAGAGGGTTGGGGCTTTGAGCCACTTGATACCAGCCCAATCTCTGGGGAGCAGAGGGAAGCTGGAGACTGAGCCCAGTCGATGCCAATGCTTCCCTCAATCGTGCCCGTGTAATGAAACTCCAATAAAAACCCTGGACACAGATGCTCATGGGGCCTTCTGTTGGTGAACACATCTGTGTGCTGGGCGGGTGACCCCTAGTCCCACAGTGGGAGGGCCTGAAAGTGCTGCACTTGGGGCCTCCCAGGCTTCTCCCCGTTCGTTTGCCTGGTCCTAAGTTGTATCCTCTGTAATAAAACTGTGGTTGTAAGTCTAGCACTTCCCTGAGTTCCATAAACTGTTCCAGCACATTTTTGAACCTGAGTGAGTCTTGGGAACCCCTAAATTTGTAGCCAATTCGTCAAAAGTGTGGATAGCCTGGGGACCCCACTTGCAGCTTGTGTCTGAGGAGGGGGCAATCTTATTGGTAACTGTGCCCTTAACCTGTGGAGTGTGACACTAATTGTGCGGCCGAGTAAGGGTGTTAGTGCCAGAATGAAGTCACAATCCACCAGTTAGTGTCAGAATAGGCTGGGACCAGAAATAGTCATGAGATTGGTTTGGGGTGTGGGGATGGAGTTGAGAGTTGGAGTGGGGGTGGACCGTGGGAAATGGGAGTAAGAAGGGGGAGGGGTGGGGGAGGGTGGGCCCAACTCACTTGAGGTGAAGAATATGATGCCGGCAGAGAAGGGCCGGGAGAAGCGGGAGAAGGTGGGCTGCTGAGCGAAGGCCAGGATGCCCATGATGATGCCGGAGGTGGCGCACAGGGCAGACAGGATCATGAAGGCCCGGGTGGCATTCCAGTACGCTGCGGGGGCACCCCACAGTCACTCCCATGCCGCCCTGCTCTCAGTGAGGGATGCTGCTGCCTCTGGGAGGAAAATGCCTTGCCCCTGTCCATATCCCTCACCCAGTTCCCCCGTCACTTCTTTGCCAATGCCTTCTTCTTCACCTGGCAAACTCCTACTCATCCTCTAAAGCCCAGCTCCCAAGACCCCTCCTCTAGGAAGCATCCCTTCACCCCTCAGGCATCATCTTCCCCCCTTACTTGGGGTGTGGTTCTTTTGTCTAGCCTGATGGCTGCCCCCTGAGGACAGAATCTCATGAACAACACCCTGACCACAGGTGTGGTTTGCGCGTCGGCCTGGAGAAATGTTTGTTGAATGAATAAATAAATTTAAAAAATGAATGCTGATTGCTTATATCCTCCTGGTAGTCACTATCCTCTTGTGCGCTGTTCTCTTCCATTTCCTTCATACCTCTTGCTCATGTCTACAACTGTCCTATATTTATTGAAAATGTCTGTCTCTCCCCACTAAATTCTGGGAGGACAAGGGCCTTGCTATTTCTTTCATCGCCATATCCCCAGCACGTAGAGCCTGGCACATAATACGTGCTCAATAAACATGTTGGATGAACGAATGTTGAGCACCGGGGACCGCTCTTCTCCTGTGCTCCGCTCAGGGCTGGCCCTTTAGGAGGTGCCGTGGCAACAATAGTCATAATTTCACCCCTCCATTTAGCAACTGCTCCCTACGTGCCAGGTTCGCTTCCCAGGTATGATCGTATTCCTTCCACGAGTCCTATGCTGTAAGTGCCATTTTAAGTCTTATTTTTCAGTTGATGAAACTGAGGCTCAGAGAGGTAAAGTGACTTGCCTGAGGCCCTGTAATTAGAAGCAGGGCAGAGTTGAAACCCCAACTCCAATGCCCACACTCTTAACTCCTTGGCTATCCCATCTCTCGGAGCACCCAGGGCAATTGTACATGTTAGGCAAAACTTGGAACCTGCCATTGAAAAGTATCATAAAAAGGCTAGGATGGCTGGGCATGGTGGCTCATGCCTGTAATCCTAGCACTCTGGGAGGCCGAGGCGGGAGGATTGCTCAAGGTCAGGAGTTCGAAACCAGCCTGAGCAAGATCGAGACCCCATCTCTACTAAAAAAATAAATAGAAAGAATTTAGCTGGAAAACTAAAAATATACATATATTTAGCCGGGCATGGTGGCACATGCCTGTAGTCCCAGCTACTTGGGAGGCTGAGGCAGAAGGATCGCTTAAGCCCAGGAGTTTGAGGTTGCTGTGAGCTAGGCTGATGCCATGGCACTCTAGCCCGGGCAACAGAGTGAGACTCTGTCTCAAAAAAAAAAAGCCTAGGATCTTTGCAAAATGCAGTCTTTTGGGCGAGCCTAAGTGAGAAAAATTCCTAGCTGTTTCTCCAGGGATGTTATTATAGGTCGAATTATGCCACCTTGTCCCTCAAATTTATATGTTGAAGTTGTAACTCCCTGTGTCTCAGAATGGCACCTTATTTGGAGATAGGGTCATTGCAAATGCAATCAGTTAAGATAAGGTCATGCTGTAGCAAGGTGGGCTTCTAATCCCATGACTGGTGTCCTTACATAAAAAGGGGAAGTGTGGACACAGACAGACATGCACACAGAAAGAGGAAGGTCTGTGATGAAGGTGGAAACAGAGGTGACACATCTAGCAGCCACTAAACGCCAAAGATCACCAGCAAAGCACCAGAAACCAGTGGAGGGGGGAGACATGAAACAGAGTTTCCCTCACAACCCTCAGGAGGAGCCGATCCTGCAGCACCTTGATCTTGGATTTCTGGCCTCTAGAGCTATGAGACAAAACATTTCTGTTGTTTAAGCCCCCCAATCTCTGGCACTTTCTTATGGCAGCCCTAGAAAACGCAGAGATCTCTGGGTATTTAAAAGTCTGGAGGACTTACGGGGCTTGTTACAGCTTATTTCTTTCTTAGGATTATGCTAGGAGTGGAAAATGCAAGTGCCTTTGAGGGCTGGGGACAGCTGCAACCGAGGGCAGGGGATCTGCTGGGGAACAGGCTGGGGTGGAGACAAGGAGGAACTAGACATGTACGTCCCAGGTACCAATAGTCAATGTACTGCCTCTCAGCTCTACAGAGAACCTTCCCCATTCAAATTACTATGCAGTTTCTGTCTCCTGAAGGGGCTGTGACTGGTATACCCCATTTGAAGGGGTAGCCATTGCTCACACCCAATTGTTGTCCTGGGGCATGCAAAATTTGGATTTTTTTCCCTTTTTTTTGTTTTTGTTTTTGATTTTGGTTGTTTGTTCGAGATAGGGTCTTGCTCTGTTGCCCTGGCTAGAGTGCTGTGGCGTCATCATAGCTCACTGAAACCTCAAACTCCTGGGCTCAAACGATCTTCTGCCTCAGTCTCCCAAGTAGCTAGAACTACAGGTGTGTGCCACCACACCTGGCTAATTTTTCTAGTGTTTTTTTTTGTTTTGTTGTTGTTGTTGTTGTTTTTGAAGCGATGGTGTCTCAGTCTTGCTCAGGCTGGTCTTGAACTCCTGGCCTCAAGCAATACTCCCCCCTCGGCCTCCCAAAGTGCTAGAATTATAGGCGTGAGCCACTGTGCTTGGCCAGGCTTTTTTTTCAAAAAGAGCTACAATGTACTCACCAGCAAATTGGTATTAAAAGATCAACACCTAAGTGGACATATAGGAATAACATTTGTCGGGTGTCGGGCGAGTGGGATTGGGGAGGAGGGGATGGGTATATACAAACATAATGAGTGAGATGTGCAACGTTTGGGGGATGGTCATGCCTGAGGCTCTGCCTCAAGGGGGGAGGGGTGGCATGGGCAATATACATAACCGTAATATTTGTACCCTCATAATATGCTGAAATAAAAAAACAAAAAGGAGCTGCAAAGCTGCAAGTCTATATTTTTATGTAAAAATCGCCAGATTTTTAAATACTGCTAACTAATTCAGAAACTTTAAAAACACCAGGCAGACCCAATAAAACCCACTGGAGGTTGGGCTTGGCCCCTGGGAGTCAAGTTAAGGACCCCAACTTTAATTTTTGTGAGTCACAGTTGATGAGCAAGTTAAGCCGACAAATGCCCAAGGGTTTTCGTGTTTGTGGTCCTGAGCACGTGGAATGAACCCAAAGACCAAGCCTCCCTCTCTCTCCAGTCCCCAGCAGAGATAAGATATGGAGGTGGCTGTGATCTGTCCCCCAGGGCGTTCCCAGTCTGAAGCAGGAGAAAAGGTGGAAGTGTCACAAATGAGACAGCTGTGGGTGAAGTCAGGCAGACTGGGCTCTGAGGCTGGCGGCGAGGGACAACCCTTTCATCTTCTCTCTGCCTCAGTCTACCTCGCTGGCAAACAGGTAACATGCAGCCTCAGGCTGGTTCACTGGGACTGGGCCACGGAGATCCCTGCAGGTGCCTGTCATGCCCTGAGCTCCTCCTCTCACCCCTCAAGAGAATGTTTGAATTTTGAGGTCAAACCTCACGTTCTCTTCCTGTATGCAACTGAACCACCCGTTTAGTGTTGTTGAGAGAAGGAATAGAATTAATATATGTAAACTGCTCAGAATAGCACATAGGGCATAGTAAGCACTCAAGAAATGCCAGATATTATTATTATTATTATTAATAGCAGTAATATATAATATATTATATATTGTTACTTTAGTATATAATATTTAGCGTAAGATATATGCAATATATTATATATTATTAATTTATTAATTCATCACATATTTAGTGCAATGTGATGTATTAGATATATTATTAATTTATTAATATATGATATGTGTCATATAGTATGCTATATATCTCTATGTATCTACCTCTTTCTCTTTATATATATATATACACACACACATATTTATATATATAAAACATGGCCTGGCACATAGTTAAGTAGTAAAAAATACTTCATCCAGTATTTAGCAAACTTAGGGCTCTTTTTGCTTCTGTATCCCCCAGTACCTAACATAGTTCTTGGTCCATAGCAGATATTTAGAAAATGCTGTTCTGGCAACCCCAGCCCCAACTGCTATGCCTGACACCTTCTATGTGTCAGGAAATGCCACCTCTCTTGACTTAACCTCCAAACTGGTACACCCTGTAACAACAACTAGAAAACAACCCCGAGACCCCAATTCTGCCCCTTCCATGCTGAGTGACCTCAGGCTGGTCCCTTTCCCTCTCTGAGCCACAGGGTTTTCTGTCTGGGATACAGGTGGCCCTTCAGCCCCGAAGTTCTGCCCTGCACAGCCCAGACCCTGGCCAGAGGCTCACCGATGCTCTCTGTCTGCAGGTAGCACTTGCCGCCCAGGCAGTACCGCCACAGGCCCTGGTGAGCGAAGGCCCCCGACAGCCGGTACTGCATCCAGTGGTCCGTTGCTGTGGCCACCACCAGGAGGATGGTCCCCACCCAGGCACAGAAGAGGCCACCACCCATGAAGCTGTACATGGTGATCTGTGGGGAAGGGGAGAGACAGCTGGATTCCGGGTCCTGGCAGAGGAAGGGACTGGGGGGGAGGGGGTTGGGGGTTGGGACACCTGTTTCCTGGGAGAAGGAGCAGGACACCCAGACCCCTGGGTCCTCGGGAGGGGGGCTGGGGGCCTGGACCCCTGGGTCTGAGGGAGGAGGGGCTGGGTTCCAGAATCCCTGGGTCCTGGGGAAAGGGGCCTGGGGGGACCTGGAAGGATCAGAGGGACGAAGGGGCTGAGGACCTGGACTTCTAGGCTCTGAGCAAGGAATGGTCCTGAATTCTCAGGCCCTAGGTGAGAAGGGGACTAGGGGCTGGGCCACCAGGTCCCTGGGAGAGAAAGGAGCTGGAAGCAGCCCAGACCCCTGGGGAAGGAGGAGGCCGCAGGGCCCATGCCCGGTGCCTACCTGAGTGGCGGAGCCTGCCCCAAGCCCTCCTTCTGCCTCGGCCCCTCTGTGCAGACTGAGCTGAGCCAGGTTTCTGGTCTCTCTGCACCCTTGGGTCCCCCAAATCCCTTAAGCCTCCCCACACAATGGCCCTGAGGCCCAGCAGCTTCCAGCGGGCAGAAATGCAGTGGTGGCAGAGGCCCCCAGTGGAATTCGCTGAAGCAGGGATCCAGGTGGCTCCCCGCCCCCAGCCCCGGGCTCCCTGGCCTCCCTCTGTGACCCTCCCCAGACCCTACCACCTTTGCATAAGCCTCGCTCAAAACACGGCTGGGCTGGGCTGACCTGAGCCCTGTAAGCACACACACAGACACATGCGACATAGGGACAGCCATCTGTTTATTGTTCAACTGGGGCTTCCTGCCTGAAGAGCAGGAAATGGGGTGAGGTGCTACAGGCGTCTGAACACGTTGGGCCAGTGGGGCTGTTTGTGGGGTGTTGGCATGGGATGCCACAGCGGGGGCTGGGATAGAAAGGGGTTGAGGATGGAGCTGTTTGGGGCTGGAGTTTAGGAGAAGTTAAAGACGAGGACTGGGTTGGGCTGAGGCACACAGGGAATGAGGAGAAAGAAGGTGGGTTCAGGCCCAGGCATGGCAGGGGCTGGGACTAGAATGGGAATGAGTGGGCTTGGGATTTGGTGTTGAGAATGGGAGGGAGCGGGGCTGGCAGGCAGGTGGCAGTGGCTTTGGGTTAGGAACAGGGTCGGGGATAGGGCTGGAGGAGCCCTGGGGGTCAGGAATGAGGTCAAGACTGTAGTTGTAGCTGGGGGTGGTGCTGGGAACCAGGTTGAGCCATCAGGGGGACAGGCACGGGTTTGGGCATGGGTGTGAGGTTCAGGGTTTTTTTCTCTGGTTTGGAATCCTGAGTCAGGTGACTTAGGTCGAGGCTCACCAGGTGAGTTAAAGGACTTAACTGGCGGAGGCCATGGTTCGGGGGGCGGGGAAGAATGGGAACAGGATTGTTTCTTGGGGTACCTCAGACAGGGCTAATGTCACTCTGGCCTCCAGGAGAATCCCCTGGGGGACCTGAGTCCCGGGTGCTGGACCCTCCAGCATCCTAGTACTCTGTGTCCCAGTCCTCGGCAGCAGGCGGAGCGTCCAGGGGTGATTCCCCACCTCGGGCTTCCTTCTTCCCGTCCTGGGCAGGCAGTGTTGGTGGCATTCTGGGTGGGGTCTTCGGGCCAGCCCCAGGGCCCCCTGCCCAGTCGCTCTCTGCCTGCTCGGCTCTCCCAGGTCCCCATCGCTGCTGTCTCTGGCCCCAGCCTGGCCTATGTCGGACTTCCCACCCCCCGCGCCCCCTGGGAGGCCTCCTGGCTGTGCCTGGCTGGGTGTGGCATGCCTGGGGACAGCAGGGACAGGGGGGAAGGGACTGCTGGAGGGTGTAAGCCCCCAGCAGGGCGCTGTGCAGGAGGCAGGAGAGGGTGTCCAGCCGCACGGGCACAGTAACAGAGGCCAGGCTCTCCGGGAGGCCCAGGTGGGCAGGGTCTGGGGCACCCAGGAGCGAGGCTGGCAGGGCTGGGATGGGTGCGGAGGGCCGCGGCTCAGCTCCAGGTGATGGCAGGGACAGGTTGTTCCTGGAATGACAGCAAGACAGGTCCGTGGGTCTTACCATCTCTGCATTTCTTCCTTTATTGCTGCATGGCTGCCCTGGGGGTCTGCAGCCTCCTCAGTCTGCCCACCTCTGACCTCCTCACCACGCTTCCTCTCTTTCTCGTCTGTGTCCACCCGTGCCTCCTTGCAGAGAGGCGGACAACTGTCGCCTTCAGCATCAGACAGAACTGAGTTTCAACTCCCGCTGTCTTGCTCGCGGTGTGTCCCTGGGCAAGTCATTTTCCCATCCCGAACCCTACTTTTTCCTACCCAAAGGTGGCCTTCAGTGGCGCCAACGGTGCGTGCTAAAGGGCTGGTAAATGTTCAAAAACTGTGGACCTAAGTTATTATTCCTCCTCCAGCCCTATGGCTGCCTCTGGCATCTTCGAGTCTCCTGGTTCATTCTGGAAGTTTCTCTGTTTGACGAATGAATATCTGTTTCTAGCCCTCTCTCTATTTCTAAATATCTCACCCAACTCTGTCACCAAGATGCTCTAAGATTCTGTCTCTATGTGATGATGCCTGAGCGATTTTTTTTCTTTTTTTTGATACTCTGGGTCTGTTCAACTCTCTCCCTCTGAGATCCTGCGTCCCCTCCTCTGTCTGGGTCTCTGTCCCCTCTGAGGAGGTCTCTGCTTCTCTCACCTTTCGGGCTCAGCCCCGTCCTTTAGCTGTTCCATCTCTAGAGGGGTCTCTGAGGTGTCTTCTAGCAACTTCCCCTGGATCCTTCCAGAGCCCTGGAAGGCGGGGGAGGGGCCCAGGAGGAAAGAGGGCGGGGCTTTGGAAACGGGGCGTGGCTCGGCGCAAGCAGAGCTGCGGAAGGAGCTGCGGGCCGCGGGCTGGCCCTGCGGCCGGCGTCTCTGGGCGCACTGCCCTCACCTCCCCGCACCCCTGCTCCGGGCCCAGCCCTTCCTCCCTCAGACCCGGGGGTCTGGACCTCCAGGCCCTTCGTCTCAGATCCAGGAGTCCAGGCTCCCAGCCCTCTTCCGTTCTCTCTCTTTTTTCTGTCCGTGCCCCCAGGACGATTCTTTAGGACTAAAAGGACGTGTTGAAATCTGGACATTTGGACACCCTCTAGGGCAGAGGGCATAGTAGATGGTCTGGGTCTTAGCAATTCCAGGGGCTGTATTCCACTCTGTGCTCTGGCTTTGACTGGCATTGCGCCCCTAGGTCCTTCTGGTCTCTATGCCTCAGTTTCTCCATCTGAGAAATGGGGCTAATATTACCAATCCAGGCTTTTGTGAGGTTATTGTGATATCACATGTGTAAGGTAAACAGAGAGTCTGGACTACAACTAGCCTGAATAAGGGAGATATATTTATTGTTGGTAGTCATGGTAGTATTTTATTGAGAAGCAATTGTCATTCTTATATCCAGTCATTTAAGAAATAGTTATTCAGTGCCTACTATGTGCTGGGTTCCAGGCTGTGCACTGGGGACGAGATAGATACAGCCCTACTCTCAGGAACTTACATACTTGTGAGGGAGACAGAAAGAACATAAACAGAACATTTTACTCATTTTTTTTTTTTTGGAGACAGAGTCTCACTCTGTTGCCCAGGCTAGAGTACCATATCATCAGCCTAGCTCACAGCAACCTCAAACTCCTGGGCTCAAGCGATTCTCCTGCCTCGGCCTCCTGAGTAGCTGGGACTACAGGCATGCACCCCCATGCCCAGCAAATTTTTTCTATATATTTTTAGTTGTCCAGCTAATTTCTTTCTCTTTTTAGTAGAGACGGGGTCTCGCTGTTGCTCAGGCTGGTCTCGAACTCCTGAGCTCAAACGATTTGCCCACCTCGGCCTCCCAGAGTGCTAGGATTACAGGTATGAGCCACCATGCCCGGCCGGTAAACAGTACATTTCCTATAATAATAAGTGCCTGGAGATGTGAAATCTGGACTAGGGGATGTAGAGACACTGGGGGGAGGGGATATTTTAGGTAAGGTGGTTAGGAAAGCCTGTTGTGGAAGGTGCCAGAAGACCTGGAAGTTGAATATTCCTGGTGGGGGGAACAGCCTCTGAGGGTAGAACAAGCATAGTGTTTGAGGGACTAGAAAGGAATCAGCAAAGAAGAGAGAAACACTTCTATTTAAAAAAAGTTTTACTTTGGAATACTTTTATATTTACAAATGTTACAAAGATAATACAGTGAGTTCCCACACACTCATGACTCAACTTCCCCTAATGGTACCATCTTACACTTCGTGGTACATTTGTCACAAATAAGATACCAACAGAATTATGAAGTAAATTCCATGCTTTATTAGGATTTTACTGGTTTTTACACTAAATATCCTTTGTTTCTTGTTCTAGGATCCAATCCAGAACGTCTCGCTGTATTCAGTTATCCTGTCTCCTTGGTTCCTTTTGGTCTGTGGCTGTTTCTTGGTCTTTCCTTGTTTTTTATGCTCTTGACAGTTTGGGGGAGTACTAAGTACCAAGTACATTTTATAAAAGGAAGGTCCATTTTAATTGAATAATTAAATACTAACTCCTTTAATCCTTATTTCAGAAATGACCAAACGGACTTGCCCGAGGTCACAGAGCTAGTCAGCGGCACAGCGGGAATTTGAAACCAGGTAGCCTGGCTATAGAGTCTGTGCTTGGGAGTTTTTTCATGTTGTTGTTGTTGTTGTTTGTTTGTTTTGACACAGGGTCTTGCTGTTGCCCAGGCTGGAGTGCAGTGGCAAGATCATAGCTTACTGCAGCCTTGAAGTCCTGGGCTCAGGGGATCCTCCTGCCTCAACCTCCTGAGTCCTAAGTAGCTGGGACTACATGTACGCACCACCACACTCTACTATTTTTAAAAATTTTTTTGTAGAGACAGGGTCTTGCTCTGTTGTCCAGGCCGGTCTCAAACTCCTGGCCTTGAGCGATGATCCTTCTCCCTTGGCCTCCCAAAGTGCTGGAATTCCACTGAGTGAGTCTGTGCTTTTAATAGAGACACAAGTAAGAGCCACATTATATAGGGCTTTGTGGGCACAATAAAGATTTTTTATTTCTATTTTTTAATTATAAGAGTGTTGAGATGACTTTGAACATTTGTAATGAGAGGGGTGGCATGCTTTGACTTGTGTTTTAAGATGAGCACTTTGCGGTTTGGAGGAGGGATTGTGATGGAAAGCAGGGGTGGCAGCACAAAGCCTAGGGAGGACGCTGCTGTCACCCAGCAGAGGAGTGGTGGCAGCTCCAAGGGGGGCAGGGCTAGTGGAGATGGGGAGACATGGGTGGATTGAAGGGCCGTCAACACTTGCTGCCAGACTGCTGAGAGTGGGTAATGGGGAGCCCAGGCTGAGCAGCCCCTTTGAATATGCGTTTTCTTACAAGAAGTTCACGACATTCCATTTTAAGGATGAGAAGTCCCAGGGAGTAGGATCGCCCTGTGCCGGGTGATGCTGGTGACCCCGAGTAGAAGGATTTTTATCAAGAGAGCTGGCTTTCTTTTCTTCCCTGGTGACTGTGAGAAGAACCCAGATCTCCAGATTTCAAGTCTGGGTCTAGACTTCTGGCTGCCTCATATCCCAAAAAGGCAGCTTATGTCTAGACAGGGCTCAGAAGCGCGGGTTCAAATCTCCGCTCCGGTACTTACCAAGCTGCCTAAGCTTTCCGAGTCTCCGTTTCTTCGCGAGATGGCGCTCGCTGCTCAATTCCCGCGTGACGGGATTCCCTCTAGCTTGTTTTGTTGCTTCTCCAATTACTGTGATCGGGGTCCGACTCCACTTGGAAACCAAGGGTCCGCTCTCTTCGCTTACTACGCACCTGGCCCTTTAAGCTTGCCCCCCCCCTCCCCGCTCCCCGCCTTGTGTCTCGCCACACTAAGAGAGCGGGGGCGGGATCTAGGTTGCTAAGGAAACGTCTTTTACTCACCTTCCAAAATTGGCAGGCAAGTTCTGAAAACGGACCAATCAACCTCTGCGTCGGGGAAAGCGAGACTTCCGATTTGCTGAGAGACTCCAGCGGCGATTGGTTAGAGTTCTTGTTGCGTAGCGTAGCGTATGCCATCGCTCTCAGCTCTGATAGGCCGGAGAGCTCGCGTCACTCCTGATTCTCTCTCTTTGATTGGCTGCGTTTCGAAACGCCGGACTCGCCCTCAACCTCTGATTGGCTACCACCTTTCCGCGCCGCCTTGAGGCATTGTTGCTTTGGTCTACGTCTGCGCAGGGTATGGGTGGCCGCGGCGGCGTCTGGAAGATCCAGCCCAGGTTTGGAGAAGCAGAACGGAACCTGGAAGGGAGAGTGAGCACTGGCTTGAGGGGAGAGTCGTGCTCAGGCGTCTCCTTGGCCCAGCGGGGAGCCCATTGCTCCATCCACCGCTTAGGACCAGCCCTTTCCTTTTATTTGGCCCCTTCCGGCCTCGGGCCATCCGTTCAAAGATTTGATCTTCCGGGCCTCCCCACCCCACGGGGGCTCACGGATTCCCCGAAATTCCCCCTCTTTCCACTCCACCCTTACTTCCCCCCCGCACCCCCAGGTCCCCGGGTCCCCGCCTTGGGCCTTGCACCTTCCCAGTCAGTCAACCCCTCCAGCTTGGGACCCTTCCGAGGGCAGGGTGGGCGCCAGGGCCCCCCGATCTTGCCACTCCTTATAGCCCCTCTCCTCCCTCTTCTAGGTCCTGGTGACCATCCTTGACTCCCCTGGAATTTCCCCACGGCCAGAGGTGGTTACCTCACTGCTCCCCTTTCGGTCCCTTCAAATTTCAGGGGTCACGTCACCTTTAGGCTTTGCCCTAGTAGTTCTATTTCTTCTCCCCCCTCCCCCTTCTTTCTATGCCCCAGTCCCTTCAGAGGACCTGGGAAATTGTGTAGAATACAAGGAGTGGTCTCTAGCCCATCATGGTCGGCGTCTTGGTCAGTGACTTAGCCCATTCTCGCTGCTCTAACAAAATACTATAAACTGGGCAGTTTATAAACAGCAGAAATCTGGAGGCTGGGAAGTGCAAGATGAAGGCGGTGGTAGATTCGGTGTCTGGTGAGTGCCCTCTTCCTGTTTGGTAGGTGATGACTTCTCTGCGTCCTCACATGGTGGAAGGACAAGGCAGCTTTCTGGGGTCTCTTTTATAAGGGCCCCAATTCCATTCACGAGGGGAGCCTGAGTGACCTAATCACCTCCCAAACACTTAAGAAGCCTGAAGAAATTTTATGGTCAACAACCATACACTCACCTCCTAGATTCGTGTTTATTACAAGTCTATCCATTCCTTTATTCGTCCGCTAATGTGTCTTTTTAAATACATTTCACGGTAAGTTGCTGTCATCAGTACCCTTCACCCCTAATCACTGCAGCATACATGTTATTAACTAGAGCTCGATACTTGTTTCATTTGAAGGAAAGTTTACAATGAAGTGAAGAAATCTTATTTGTATTATTTGAAGACTACCTCCAGCCTCCAATATATACTTTCTTGTCAAGATACAGAACATTACTGTCACCGCAGGAAGTTCCTTCTTGCTTCTTCCTAGTCAGTCCCTGACACTCCTCTCCACAGGGAACCAGTGTTCTGATTTTTTTTCACCATAAATTCATTTGGACTAGGCCTATTTGAGCTAGATCTTGTAGGATGTAGGAATTTGCTAGACAAAGACCATTTCAGGCACAAAAGAAAATTATGTGCAAAATCAGAAAAATATTAATAGTTTGTTTGAAGATTTGTCAGAAGTAATGGAAACAAGGCCAAAAAGGTAGATAGGACCATCTGATAAGTGGCCTTGATTATCAGGAAAAGAAGTTTCAACTTGTGCCACAATAGACAGGGGAGAGCCTGTAGAAGTTTTTAAGCAGAGGGAATGGCACAGTTGGTTAGATAAATGTTTTAGAAAAGCCATTCTGAAGTCAATGTGGAGGGGCAAGGAAACTTAGAAATCTATTACAATGATGAGAGGAAGGGTTAAGGAAATGAGGAAAGGGTTAAGATCATGGACATTGAGTCCAACTGGCACACTGAGTGATGTCACACCCTGCCTCTGCTCTTGAAAAGCTTTCACCTTGGGCACATTACTTAGCCTCTCCTCCAAGCTTCAGTTTCACCTGGGGCGGGCTAATAACACTTGTCTCTGAGTTGTTATGACTCTGAACATGGTAGTGTCTATAAAGGGTCAGCATGGAGCTTGCTCTCATTAAGCAATCCATAAATGGCACATGGGCATCTGCGTTTTTAACGTGCATTTATACACACAGTCCAAGTGTGTATATAACACAGAACATCAGGATTAGCAGTAGCCAGGAGGGTGAAGGGAGCAGCACCACCTGATATTTAGGGAGAATGTCTTGGTAAGCCAAGATCAAGTATATAAGGGGAAGAAGTGCTTTCAGGCCTGGGGCATTTCAGAGAGCATGGGAGGATAATGCTTATGGTTTTGACCATGTTGAGGTGCTTTGGGGTATCCAGACGGACATGTTTCAGAGGCAAGAAATAGATGTGGCTCTCTCTAGAGGTGGAAGCCTTTGGTGTAGGTGTGGGAACCACCCCTTGGGAGAGTTCACCTCTGCCTGTCCCACAGTCCGTTGGTTGCCCGTGCTCCCTTCAGCTCTCATGGAGGGGGGGGAAGAGCAGTGCCATCTTCATGCGTTCCTGCTTTAGAGGCTATCTTAGTCCGTTTGCGTTGTTATAACAGAATACCACAAACTGGGTAATTTTTAAATAATGGAAATTTATCTCTCACAGTTCTGGAGGCTGGGAAGTCCCAGATCAGGGCCCCAGAGATTCAGTGTCTGGTGAGGGCCTGGTCTCTGCTTCCAAGATAGTGCCTTGAGAACTGTGTCCTCCGGTGGAAAGTGGAAAGGCAAAAAGGAACAAATCCTGTGTGAAGCCTCTTTCATAAATGCCTTAATTCCGTTCATGAAGGAGGAGCCCTCATGACCTAATTACCTCCTAAAGTTCCCATCTCTTAATATGATGGAATTGGAGATTAAGTTTCAACATGAATTTTGGAGGGACACAAACATTCAAACCACAGCAGAGACTTTTTGCAGGGCCGATTTGCTGCTAAAACTTAGGGGTGGAGGTGTGACTCTTGTTTAATAAGGATGGCCTTTTCTGTATAGAAGACAAGTCTTCCTCCTCATTAGCAGATGTTGAACAGGACTTTTCCTGTTGTCTCTTAAATAGTCTAAAGAGAGCAGCCAATAATGGGGTCAGAAAGCTTCCCTCTACCTATCTTCCCACAAAAGGAGAAAGTTGCCACTGGTTGTAGGATTTGTGGGAGATGTGGGGTCTTTGATGAGATGCTTTATCATCCTCGCCTTCCCTGCACTATTCACTCCTCTCAGGGCTCTGTGTAGGAGTCGGTGCTCCAGAAAATATCTACTAAAGACTAGCGGTTTCTGAAAGAATGGGAGAAACCGACATTTTATCTCCCCATTGGATGTCTGCGTTGGGCAGTCAGCTTGTTGCTGTGCCCTGCGTCTCCCTGTGGAAGGTAGAGGAGCCTTAGAGAGGAAAAGCTGTGGGCATTGAGGGACTCCGGGCAACGCCACTTGCACTCCACAGTCCGACATGTTTAGGATGTGTGAGTGTCTGAGTCCCTTTGGGCTGCTATAACACACAGACCATAGGTCGGGTGGCTTACAAACATGAGAAATTTATTTCTCACAGTTCTGAGGCTGGGAAGTCCAAAATCAAGTTGTTGGCAGATTCAGGGAAGTAAGGACTCACTTGCTGGTTTATAGATGGCACCTTCTGTGTCCTCACATGGTGGACAGGGCAAGCTGTCTGGGGTCACTTTTATAAGGGCACTAATCCCATTCATGAGGGCTCCACCCTCATGACCTAATCCTCTCTCAAAGGCCTTGTTTCCAGATATTATATTGAGGGTTAGAATTTCAACATAGAATTTTACGGGGACACAAACATTGAACCTATAGCAGGGGGTTGAGTGGGTGCCATGGGCGGTAGGTAGTCATCCAGGGCTGTCCTACCCAAGAATGCAGCAAGAGGCTGTGTGGTATCTGCCAGTGGTGGAATTGGAAGTGTGGGAGGACACCTCATGTCAAGAAACAGGAGACAGGCCGGGCGCGGTGGCTCACGCCTGTAATCCTAGCACTCTGGGAGGCCGAGGCAGGCGGATCGCTCAAGGTCAGGAGTTCGAAACCAGCCTGAGCGAGACCCCATCTCTACTAAAAATAGAAAGAAATTAATTGACCAACTAAAAATACATACAGAAAAAATTAGCCGGGCATGGTGGCGCATGCCTGTAGTCCCAGCTACCCGGGAGGCTGTGGCAGGAGGATCGCTTGAGCCCAGGAGTTTGAGGTTGCTGTGAGCTAGGATGATGCCATGGCAGTCTAGCCCAGGCAACAGAGTGAGACTCTGCCTCAAAAAAAAAAAAAGAAAGAAAAAAAAGAAACAGGAGTTGAGACAATCTCATTGGGATACCACCCCCCCCAAAGTCCGAATAATTTTGGTCCCTGAAAGAGCCAGAATTTGGACAGCCCCCAACTCATAGAACCAGCCAGTGTTAGCCAGAGAAGCAACTTCAGCCAACAGAGGCCACAGCTGTGGCCAGTTAGGTCAAGAGTCACTTGTCCCATTAGCGAGTGGTTCCTTCACTAGGCCCCAGTACTTTGGGAAACTTGGCCTTAAAGTAGAAATGGAGAAATGGTTTCAGAGCCAACTGGTCTACCTCTCCTAGGGGTCAGGTCCCAGCTTAAACTGCTGCATAGGGAGGAGAGGGTATGGGATTTAAACTGAGTTTGCGGTTAAGATTTAAGACCAGCCTGAGTTTTAATAACCAGAACTGACTGGAGAGTTACACAATGTCTGAGACATCGTTAGAGGATGAGAAAAAGTTTTAATAGGGCTCAACTGAATCAGTGATCAGTTTTAGAACTGTTTTATTTTATTTATTTTATTTTTTTGAGACAGAGTCTCACTCTGCTGCCCGGGCTAGAGTGCTGTGGCATCAGCCTTGCTCACAGCAACCTCAAACTCCTGGGCTCGAGCAATCCTCCTGCCTCAGCCTCCCTAGTAGCTGGGACTACAGGCATGTGCCACCATGCCCGGCTCATTTTTTTCTATATATTTTTAGTTGGCCAATTAATTGCTTTCTATTTATAGTAGAGACGGGGTCTCGCTCTTGCTCAGGCTGGTTTCGAACTCCTGAACTCGAGCGATCCGCCCGCCTCGGCCTCCCAGAGAGCTAGGATTACAGGCGTGAGCCACCGTGCCCGGCCTTTAGAACTGTTTTAGAACTGTTTTATATTCATACTTGCTGGAGTTAATAGTCCTCAATTAACTGGCCGCAGAGAGTATCTGGCAATACAGAAGGTCCAAGCTGGGTCTTCTGACCCTAAGCCTGGTGGATTTTTTTTTTTTTTTCACTTACAACATTGCCTTTCCCCTGAGAGTACTGGAAAACAACACCCTCTCTGCCTCCTCTAAGTCCCGAGTCATTATTGCAGAAGTCACGACCTTCACAAATATTTCGAAGTTACTGCCCCCTCCCTGGTCAAACCCGATGCAGTAGCAATGTGGTCTTGTAATTACCCTAGTCAAACAGCTGGTGAAGGATTGCTCTCATGGCAGGATTTGGCCAGGGGAGAAGGAAAGCAGAATCCCCCAACCTCTGCGTAGCTTCTAGAGAGTTGCCTTTTTCTGACCGCGTCTGCAGCACCTGCCCCATCTGAGCTTGGTGAGAGGGGGCTGCGTAATCCGCAGTGCTCATCTGTGGCAGGGTCTGTCGGAGTTTGAATCCCAACGCTGCTGTTTAGCTGTGTGACCTTAGGCAACACCTTGTCCCTCTCTAAGCCCCATCTATAAAACGAGGTGGCTGCCCTGGGTGAGCCCGCACCATGAGTCTGTAATTCTCTCTATGTCTAATACTGGCTTCTGGTGGCCAACTTCCGTCCTTGCAGCGAATTCAGCTTTTTATTTGGTTCAGTGAAATGTCTTCGTCTGTGCTCTTTTATTCAGTCATGACCATGTCCCTTGAGATAGGGGCATTACCCTCATTTGAATACATGGGGCAGCTGAGGCTCAGAGGGGGCAAGTGAGGTGTCTGCAGTTATTCTGGCAGTAAGTGGTAGAATCTGGACACAGTGCAAATCCTTTTCCGTTTCTATGTATGTACCCGCCACACTTCCTTATTAGACACCCTCTGTCCACCAGAAGGCTAATACTGTGTCATTATTAAGAGCTTGCCCTCTGGAGTTAGACTGTCTGGGATTGAGCCTTACTAATAATTTGGCTTCGAGCATGCCCGTAAACTTTTTGTGCCTTAGTTTGCTCACCTGTAAGATAGAGATAATATACGCATAAAGGAACTTTTGGAAAATTCCATCTCAAAGCTTTTGTGGTTGTTGTCGTCGTTGTGAGTTGCTGCGTAGTGATCTTCACCCAAGACCCAGATTGATTTGTCATAAGCTGTCAGTGGGAGAGCTTGGAACCACAAAGCTTGGGCCATTTCATTCACAGGTGGGGATTTTTTTAATGAGTTGCGACTAATGAAAGGAATAACATTATGAGTTCTTTCAGTTTTCACATCTGGCTGTGTCATAAGAATTTTTACATGTTACCTTCTTTGTAATATTTATATTAGAGAAAAGTCAGAACCTGCCTCTTGGTGCCTCCAGTGAGAAGGAAAGCTGTGATTGGACACAGGACTGACAGTCATTTGACATGTAAGACCGGCTAGCAGGTCACCTCACAGAGAGGAAGCAGTAGCCGGGCTGTGTCCAAGGAGCTGGCCAGTGTTAATCTCTTTTTCTTCTCCCTCTCCAAGACCATGGGTTGGGCGGAGGGAGGGGCAGTCTTTACTCTTTGGAAGGATAAACACAGTTAGATAAAGAACTCTTGTCAGTAATGGCTTAGAAACCAGTGCAAGATATAGATGATTATTATCTAATACTATGTTAGGTAGACAGATTAAGGGGTTTTGTTGAACTCTTCTGGACTAATGTCTGTCTCTTAAAGTTCTAAACATTTTCTTACTGCCTTATGAAAAGAACTAGCTAATTTAGGGGCCCGGCGAGATGAAGGGGAACTTCTCCAATCTTTGGTTTAAAAAAAATCCTCTTAAGACTTTGTGAATATTAAATGGGTTACTACGAGAATCCACAGTAGTGCCTGGGATGTCGTCAGTGCTTAATATATGTTAGCCACTGTTATAAAAACATTCACAAATGAATAGCTCTGGGATTTGAGAGGGTTTGGCTGAAGTGGGTGTTACGTGTGAACATACTGTACTATTATTCTCTTGTTCAGGAACAACGCAAAGGTTGTTTACAGATGTCCGGCCAAACATGTTTGCGATATGCTTGGAAAACATGAACAAGTCCACTACCAACTTTTCCTCTCAGTGCAAGTCATCACGTTTTGAAACTATACCTTTCTTGCTAAATCCTTTGCTTGCCCTTTGGCACTTTGATCCTGTTGACAGTAACCCAGGTCAGAGACGGTGCCTTTGGTGCCTCAGTCTCTCCACAGAGCCAAGTGAGTGCTGGGGTGTGTCCTGGGGTTCTCGGAGCTGCTTCCGCCTCAGAAGAGCCGCTGCAGGAGACACTGTGCAACAGCAGGGCAAGCTGGCTTTGGCATGAGACAGCGGTGGATGGGGCTCCCGCTTCTGCAGATTTCTCTCCTGTGTGGCTTTAGGCAAGATAATTCACCTCTCTGAGTCTCAGATAGCTTCACGGTGGAGATCCCGTCTGTCTTACACAGCTTTTCTCGAAGGAGATAACTACAAATACGTACCAGGTGACCAAAAATATTAATTCCCGAGGCTGGGCGCGGTGGCTCACGCCTGTAATCCTAGCACTCTGGGAGGCCGAGGCGGGTGGATAGCTCAAGGTGAGGAGTTCAAAACCAGCCTGACCAAGAGCGAGACCCCGTCTCTACTAAAAAAAAATAGAAAGAAAAATTAATTGGCCAACTAAAAATATATAGAAAAAATTGGCCGGGCATGGTGGCGCGTGCCTGTAGTCCCAGCTACTTGGGAGGCTGAGGCAGAGGGATTGCTGGAGCCCAGGAGCTTGGGGTTGCTGTGAGCTAGGCTGACGCCACGGCACTCACTCTAGCCTGGGCAGCAGAGTGAGACTCTGTCTCAAAAAAAAAAAAAAAAAAAAAAATTCATTCCCTTCCTTCCCCTTCCATTCTCATTATTACACTGCCCACCTTCGTCCCCTTTGTGACCTGAGAACACCCTAGGTGCTTCTTCTGCTCTCCCCATTTCCATTCAGTTTTTCCAGTCTTCTAATTGTGTAATTTATTACTTTAAAAAAGATACGAAGGTCAGCTCCTTTTCTGTGCTTTCCAGTACTCTACACGTGTTGACCATTCCCCAAGCGGACCTTCTTGGAGCCAGTTAGGGCTGTGAGCTCTGGAGACGGAGGAGGCCCGGAAAGAAAAGGGGCACACTGTGCCCGGAGGAGTAGGTTCCTCTTCCACTCCGCTCACCAGCCGGGGACCATATATGGCTCATGGCACGTTGTACATCTGCTGTCACCTCCATCCCCTCACGCCGTTGCTGTTCCTTAGATTGCTGGGTCTGAGAGTGCGTTAGTACCCGCCCACACGTGGACTCTGACCTTTCATCCTTACCCAGGAAATCCTCCGTGTGGTGACAGACCTAGTCATTTCGGCCATGGCTACTCTTGAGCTCTTTCTGGACTTCTGCTTCTGCGAAAACGAGCGAGTTAATGTAGATGAAGACCCAGCAGACTTTTCCTGTAAAGGATGAGGTAGTAAACACTTCAGGCTTTGCAGGCCAACGGACAACTCAGCCTTGTCTGAAAGCAGCTGCAGACCATCTGTCGCAGGGGCGTGGCTGGGCGCCGAACTTCATGCACACTAAAGTTTGGATTTTATCTCATTCCCACATTTCATGAAACAATCTTCCTTTGATTTTTTCCCCCCAACCATTTCAAATGTATAAAACACTCTTAGCTCACAGGTGATGTGGACGTGATGGGGGAGCCTCCTAGGTGACTCCTGCGTAGTCACCTTTAAAGGCCCTTCCGCCCTTGAGACTCTGAGACTGAGCAGTGCCCTGGGCTGGTGCCGTGGTATGGCAGAGGTGAATCTTTGCCTGGCCTCTCAGAACACTGTATGCAGACAGGCTGCTTGGGACAGATGTGTCAAGCTGTTTGGAATGCCCGGGTCTGGGGTGGTATGACCCAGCCTGGGAGAATTTAGAAGAAGAAAGAGAGAAAGAGAGACTTTGTACTCTGTTCTCCTCAACTGCTTTATTACTCTACTTTTCTCCCTAGCCGAGATCCCGGTCCTAGAGCTCTAGAAAGCCTCAGTGGAACTTGATTTCTGCGTAATCCTCCTGGGTATCTTTGGGCCTCTGGGCCTCAGGCCTGGGTCGGATGCCTGGGAAGTGGAGCCCAGCATAGTGGAGCTCCTCTTGGTTGTTCTCATATTCTGGGTCTTGAGTGGACAATTTGGGTCCTGGGCAACCGAGGGAAACAAGGTGTAGCTCCTTCTGGTTCTTGGATTCCGGGGAGGGAGCGCTTGGAGGAGGGGTCCGGGCAGGACTGGTTGGTGTGGCCTTCCGATTCCGAGCCTGCGGGAATAACCACCATCTTTCATTCATTCATTCAACAAGTATTTGAGAACCTACCACGTGCCAGGCACTGAGTTAGGAACCAGGGCTACAGCATGGAGTCAAACAAAGTCCCCGCCCTTGCTGAGCTTGCATTCCATCTTGGAAGCAGAAACAAACAATAAACAAGCAAAAATATAATAACTAATAGGTGATAAATGCCATCAAGAAAATTAAGCAGGGTCAGAAGTCAGTGGACGGGAAGGTGGAACGTCTGTGCAAACAGGGCATGCAGGATACTCTCTGAGAGGATGATATTGAAGCAGAGAGAATGAGTTAAATGAGGCCAGGAGTCAGGCAGTATCTGGGGGAAAATTATCCCCAGGGGAGGAAGCAGCAAATTCCAGTACCCTGAGCTGAGATGGGGCTTGTTCGAGGAAGGGCAAGTCTGGGGAGAGAGGCAGAGATGAGATTGGGGAGGGAGTCCAGCACTGGAGACCCTGGTGAAGGCTTTGAGTTTATTCTAAGTGTGCTGGAAGTCATTCGACATTTTAGCAGGAAAGTGAGATGCTTTGATTTATGTTTTTTTTTAAAACTTTATATTTTGGAATGACCATAGATTCACGGGAAGTTGCAAAAATAGTACAGAGAGGTCCTACGTACCCTTCCCCCAGTTTTCCTCAGTGGTCACATCTTATGTGACTATAGGACACTAGCCAAACCAGGAAGTTGACATTGATGTGTGTGTGTGTAGAGTTTTATGAAATTTTATCACGTGAATAGTGTTATGGGCTGAATTGGGCCCTGCTCAAATTCATATGTTGAAGTCCTAATCCCTAGTACCTAAGAATGTGACTGTATTTGGAGATGGAGCCTTTAAAGAGGTCATTAAAGTAAAAGGAGTTTCTGTGGGTGGGCCCCAGTCCCATCTGACTGGTGACAGACGCACACAGAGGGACAACCATGTGGAGCGACAAGGAGGAGAAGACGGCATCTACAAGGCAAGGAAAGAGGCCTCAGAAGGAACCAGCCCTGCCAACACCTTGACCTGGGCCTTCTAGGCTCCAGAAGCATGAGACATAAATGTCTGTTGTTTAAATCCACCAGGCATGGTACTTTGTGACGGCAGCCCTGGGACACGAATACAGGTAGATTCTCCCACCCACCACCACAGTCAAGACAGAGAACTGCTCATTGCTGCAAAGATCTCCCTCATTTCGTCCTTCTGGAGTCCCGCCCATCTCTCTCCAGCCCCTGATTCCTGGTGACCACTAATCTGTTCCCCATCTGTAATTTTATCACTGGGAGAGTGTATAGTGTAAATGGAACCATGCACTAGGTGACCTTTTGGGATGGACTTTTTCACTTTTTTTTTTGTCCCTAATGTAAGGCTGGTGGCGGGCCCCCCTCTCCTCCCTAGAGAAAAAAGAAGAAAACAGGCTCACTGACCAGACCCACCAAAAACGACTGCCACCAGCCTCTCCCCCTGGAATCTGCAGACACCAACAGCCCCTCCCGTTTCTCAAGAACAGACAAAGACCACAGTGGAAAAAACCCAGCTCTTCCCACCAAAGGTCCCTAGCCTAGCCCAAATGGTATAAAAGGCCTCACACCCTCCAAACGGGTGCGACTTCTTGGGCCCCCCTCTCTTGGGACCCCAGAACCTCGTCCAGGAGCACATAATAAAGCCACGTTGTTTGGGCCCACTCTCTCTCTCTCTCTGTCTCTTTCTTTCGCCACCGGAAAACTTTACACCTAAGATCCATCCAGCTTTGTTGCACGTATCGATTGTTTGTCCCTCTTGGTTGCTGAGCAGTAATTCATGGGTTTTTAAAAGGAGAGCCCGCCAGCCCGAGTAGACTGGAGGGAGCGAGAATGGAAATGGGGAGAGCCTGCGGAGGATGATGGGCTGCCTGGGGGCCGGATGCTAGTGGGAGGACTGCTGCGGAGGGGAGGGGAGAGTGGGAGAGGCCGGGTGGGTGTATTCTGAAGGGGATTTGCAAATGGATGGGTCATGGGGTGACAGAGAAGAGGAGAGGGAAAGAAGGTTCTAAGGCCGTAGTCTTGGCTGGGCAAATGTGTCACTTGCTAGGATGGGGGTGACGGGAAGCATAGGTGGTAGAGTTAGTCTTGAGCTGGTTTTGGATAAGTTTGAGGTGCTTATTAGACACCCAAGGGGAGATCACATTTGGATATGAATATGAAGTTCAGGAAAGAAGCCAGGAGATGTAATTGTTGGAGTTATCAGCATAAGAGGTTATCTCCTAATATCTAGCATTTACTGAATACTTACTAGGGGCAGGCACTATTCTGAATGTTTGGCAGGGACCATATAGTTAATGCCTGGAATACTCCTAGGAGGGGAGTGCCACTGTGATCCTCATGTTACAGTTAAAGAAACTGAGGCACAGATAAGTTAAATGACTTGTTCAAGAACACACAGTGACGAAATCAGGATTCAAACCCAGGCAGGCTGACTTCAGACCCTCTGTGCCTAACTGCTAGGGAATACTGCCTCTCAGTGATACTAATAATTATTAAACAGTTAATTATAATTAGCATTGTCAGTGGTGATGGCAATAATGGAACAGCGGCTACATATTGAGAAAAATGCATGTGTTCTAACCCCCAAACCAACTCTCAGAGGAAACAGAAAGAAATCAAGCTTCCGAGGGGGGAAGGGGGCGACTTGGCTGACGTCTCACAGCTAGTAAGTGGCAGCCGGTTTGAACCCAATACTGTACTTGGCGCTTGATCTACCTCGATGTTCCCGAGGCCAGGGTGGGGCAGGACAGGGAAGAGGTGTGTGCAGAAGTCAGAAGAGGGGGTGTTAGCTGCAGAGAAGAGAGAGGCAGCGTGGCCTGGCCACTCACCAGGGGACCGGCCCTGGGGACCACGTTGATGTAATCCAGGATCGTGCTGCCCCGTGAGAGCCCGGGCCTCGGAGTCTCTGCCTGAGTCTGTTTCTTCCGCAGAATCTTCACGCTGAGGAAATGACCCCACGTTGGCAGGCACATTGCACCTCCCCTTTCCCCAGGCCCAGACCCCAGACCCCAGACCCCACCGCTTCTCCTAACTTACGTGATCAGAGTGAGGCAGAGGAAAACGACAGCCGCGATGCCGATTCCCAGAAGTACTCCACTAGAGAGTGCTGTTGAGCAGGGTCGCTTCCTGTCTGCAAGAGGGAGGCTCAGGTGAGCGTTGCCCTCCGTGGGGGGCCTCACAGGGCCGCTCCCCACTGGGCGTCCAGGCTTCCCAGTCCCCTCGCAGACACTGCTTGCAACCCCTCCTCTACTTCTAGCACACCCTGCCACACCCGGGGCCCGGGGCAGGGCTGCCGCTGTATTCTCACTACATCCAGAAGCCACAGGCTCTGGAGCTCCAGCTCCAGCCTGCTGCTCCGGCTCCCGCTGCAACTGCAGGACCCCAGGCCCTGCCCCACAGTAGAACCTCAGCAGCCAGGTGGCCCTTGAGCTGGCGGCAGCAGGACAGTGCCGCTCCAGGCGCCGTGGACGTTCCGGGCCTCGCAGCTGAGGCTGAAGCCCTCTCTGAGCTCCCCTGGGAGGCTCAGGGAGCTGTTGGCCCAGGACCCAGCTGTGCTGGGGGTGGCCGTGAAGGAGCCCTGGCTGCCGGTCCCCTCCCGCAGCCCCTCCCCCAGCCGCCAGC
>VBSM01001793.1:1716609-1733075 GCA_008086735.1 Cheirogaleus medius | reverse complement strand
GGTCTCCGGGATGTAGACATCTGGCTGCTGAGTCAGGGCTGGGGCAGAGAGGGGGTCCTAGTGCCCTGAAAGCACCCCCTGCTCAGCCCCTCACCCGTCCCCTTGGGGGTCCCACCCTTTTCCATACCTGTCACTTCCAGAGAGAACGCCTTCTTGAAATTATAATTTACATAGTTTCCTCTCTCCACCCGAAAGTAGTATACTCCTGTGTCCTCCCTCCTGGCGTCTCTGATCACCAGGGAGCAGCTATGGCTTTGGGGGTTCCCGAGGAGCTGGAAGCGGCCCCGTGTCCTTGTTTCCACCTCTCGATTTGCGTTGTTTGTGGCCACTGGAGCATCCGTCTTTGAGTCAGTCCGTTCTTTGAACCAGTAGCCATACGCTGGGGTAGACTCCGTCCAGCCAATCGCAGGGTAGGCGATGTAGCAGGGCACGGAGACACACAGGCCCTCCTGCACCGTCACTGAGCCCTGCATGTGCAGCTTGAATCCCTCGTGCTGAGCCTGGGACCCTGTGGGGAGACAGAGGCTCGACCTGTAACCCCAGCCCTAGCTCTGACCTAGGTCCCTCTGGCCCTCGGCCCACTCACCGGCCAGCAGCAGGGACAGCAGCAGCAGTGGCATCTTGGCATCGGGAGGCACATGGGCCTGCCCTGAGACAGGCTGTTCCCCCGTCCTGTTGTGACGGCTCCGGGCAGAAGGGGAAGCTGAGGGCGGAAGCTGAGCCCCGGGGACTGATGCATGAAATGAGCTTCTGATTCAGAGGCCTCGGGACTCTCCCTCCCTCCCCACTCCCCAGCCCACCTGAGCTCTGTCCTCTGCGTCTCTCCTGGGGGCGCCTGGCCTTTGCTCTTGCTGAGCTGGTCCTTCCCTTTCCGGAGCCCCTGCGGGGGCAAGGGGGGGTCTATGTTTGGCCACAGCTGGCTGCGGGAGGGCGAGGGGAGGTGGGGGCTCTCCCTCTGGGCCCTGGGTCCCCGAGGAAGCAGAAGTGAAAGTCCTCAGTGAGCACTTCTTATGGGGGCAGCGGTGGTGGTGGAGGTAGGTGCCGGGGAGGGAGGATTTCTGGAGGGGCTGGCTAATCTTGCCACATAAAGCGCAGGACACTTGGTTAAAGTTGACTTTCAGATAAACAAGGAATAATCTTTTTTTTCTTCGTATCAGTATGTCCCAAATGTTGCATGGGACATACTTATACTAAAAAAGCTTTTTTTTTTTTCTTTCAACCTAGGCAATATAGCAAGACCCTGCCTCTACAAAAAATAACAAACTTAGCCGGGCGTGGTGGCACACAGCTGTAGTCCCAGTTACTTGGGAGGCTGAGGCAGGAGGATCGCTTGAGCCCAGGAGTTTGAGGTTGCTGTGAGCTAAGCTGACGCCACGGCACTCTAGCCCAGGCGACAGAGTGAGACCCTGTCTCAAAAAAAGAAAAAGTTTTCTTGTTCCTCTGAAAATCAGATTTAGCCATGTGTCTTGCACTTTGCTTTTTGGCCGATCTTTCGAAGCGGAGGCTGGTGCCAGCCCCACCCCTTCTCGCTCCCTTGTGAGCACACCGACTCCCCGCCCCCCAGAGCCGCCCTCCCACCCCACCAGGCCTCAGTCCACTTCCCAGTCTCTCTTCCTCCTCTGTCACACAATTGGGCAACACTCACCTGTAATATCTGGTGTGGTTTGAACGCCTGTGCCCAAAGGTGATGCTGAGTTTTAGGCCATGTAAAAGTCGAGGGGATGTGGGGTGGTTGGAATAAACTCTCCAAATTGTTGTACCCTCCCCCAACCCCTCCTGAAATGACTCTCTGCTTTGGTCACGGAGAGACAGGAACTCATCACTCGATGTCCGTCCCTGCACTCAGGTACCAGGCACTGAGCTGCAGTTGGAGGACGCAGAGGTGGATCCAACTGGCCACCTGGCCTCCAGGGCAGCAGGTTGGCAAATGAAGATACTTAGACACAGAAAAGCACTGAGTGGCTCATAAGTACCCTGGATACTGGACAGAACCCAGGAGGGAGTGGTCTGTTCCTCCTGGTGGAGGGAGTCAGGAGAGTCTTCCTGGAGGAGGTGACCTTTAGGTCTCCCAGCCCCCACGCGGTCCTTTTTCTCTCATCCACGGTACTGATTGCTCAAGCTGCCACTACAGCGTGCCAGACGTTGGCTGAAAGAACCAAACTGATTTCCTCACAGTTCTGGGGCTGGAAGTCCGATACCAAGGTGTCGGCAGCGTTGGTTCCTTCCGAGGCCCCTCCCCTCGGCTTGTAGATGGCGTCTCCCCCACGTGTCTCCACATGGTCTTCCTCTGTGCGTGTCCGTGTTCTGACCTCTCATAAGAACACCAATCACGTTGGGTTAGGGCTCACCCTAGTGACCTCCTGTTAACTGAATTCTACCCTCCATATCCCAGATTCCACATCTTTGGATTCAACCATCTGGGGCTCAAAAAATACTTAAAAGCAGAAACCAATGAACAACAGCATAACAATAAAAAGTGATACGCATTTAAGAAACACAGGATAACAACTTGTCGCATAGCATTTACATCGCATTAGGCATTGTAGGAAATCCGGGACTTACAGAGGAGGATGTCATAGGTCACGGGCAGATACAGTGCTGTTTTACATCAGACGCTTGAGCATCATGAATTTTAGTATCCAGGGGGGGCTTGGAACCAATCTCCCCCAATACCAAGGGAGGACGGTATCTCTTTAAAGACACTGTCTGCAGGTACAGTCCCATTCTTGGGTCCTGGAGGTTGGGTCTTCAACACATAGATCTGGTGGTGGGGCGCATTTCAGGCCATAAAGCCACCCTGCCCTCTGCTCTGATCCCTGCATCCCCACGGCCCAACCTGGGCTTTCTCTGAGGAAAACCAGTTCCCTTCCCCCAGAGGAGCCCTGGTGTCCAGGGACGTCACACCCTCCACGCCGCAGAGCTCGAAGGAGAAGGGCCTCTCACAGGAGGAGTGGGGAGGACGGATGTGTGGGTCCTGGTGAGAGCTTGGGGACCCCTGAGGCCCCCAGGAGCCCAAGCCCAGCCCCACCTCTGCCTTGCGCCTTTCCCCACCCCACGGGCCTGGCTGGGCAGGACCCATCGCTCGGTTGAGCCCGCGTCCTTCTGTGGGTCTGTGCGCCACTGTTTCACGATGCCCAGAGCCGGAGGCCCTTTGCCTCTGAGGGCCTGGCAGATGCCAAACTGGGACTCCTAGGCTGACCTGGAGACTGCGCCGCCCTCGGGTTAGAGCTCCCTTGGAGCCTCAGAGCCGACCCCAGGTGCGCGGTGTGCACACTCGGACGCCAGCCCCAGGTGAGGACAGCCAGCTCCTGCAGTGTTCATGTGCCCGGCCAGCGTGGGCCAGAGCTGGGTTGGACGGGAAGGGGAGGGTGAGAGTGGGTCAGGGACCCTCAGTGACCCCGCTGTGGACCGACCCTTCCCCCTCCTGGAAGCTGCTGCCAAGAGGGCCCTGGAGGGTTCTGAGGCCGGCAGCCCCTCCGCCCTCCCTGCAACCTTGAGGTCCTGCCCTCTCTTCCCAGGGACATTCCTTGGAGAAACTGTCCTCTTCCATTTCCTCTTCATCCTAGTCCAGCCTAGCTCTGTCCCCACCACATCTCGCAAACGGTTCTCATTCAGGGGCGCTGACGACCCCCAGAGTGCTAGCGCTCACTCAGGATCTCTATTCTCAGCCCACGGATGTCTCCCTTGGCTTGGCTCAGCCACCCCTTCCTTTCTGAGACACTTCACAGCTTGCTTCCAGGTCACCAGGACCTGCCACCGTGCACCAGTGCAGGGAACCACCCACGTCGTCCCTGGGAAGACACCTGGGTCCTGCCTGGGCCCTGCTACCTGTCACATAGAAGGCCCCATGCTGCCCTGGTTTCCCTTCCACCTTTCTGGACGTTCCTTGTCTTATTTAAGGTTCCCCCTCTGTCCCTGCCTTCTAAACATTGGAACCCATCAGAATCCCTCTCCCGACACGGCCAGTTTCATCCATGGCTTTGAAAACACAAGCTCCCAAGGTCAGTTTTTTGATTTCCTAATTGTCATTAATATGCTTGTGTCAGATGCAAACACTGGGGGAGGGGCTGGGGGGAAGGGTTATGGGACCTCCCTGTACATTTCTTTGCAACCTCTTCGAATCTATGTTTCTTTCTTTCTTTCTTTCTTTCTTTCTTTCTTTCTTTCTTAAGACAGAGTCTCACTCTGTTGTCCGAGCTAGAGTGCCGTGGTGTCAGCCTAGCTCACAGCAACCTCAAACTCCTGGGCTCAAGTGATCCTCCTGCCTCAGCCTCCCGAGTAGCTGGGACTACAGGCATGCGCCACCATGCCCGGCTAATTTTTTCTATGTATTTTTAGTTGGCCAATTAATTTCTTTCTATTTTTTAGTAGAGATAGGGTCTCGCTCTTGCTCAGGCTGGTTTTGAACTGCTGACCTTGAGCGATCCGCCTGCCTCGGGCTCCCAGAGTGCTAGGATTACAGGCGTGAGCCACCGTGCCCTGCCAAATCTATATTGCTTTCAAGAAAAAAAAGTTGAAAAACAAACCAGAAAAATGATCATGAAAACACACAACCACCACCAAGAAACGCGCTGATGTCTCGCAAAATTATATTTCAACCTGGCCGTTCCTCGTCTATCTGACACGCACTCGGCAGTGCACAATGGGCGCTTCCGCTTAGCACGCCCCAGCAGCACTCGGCTTCCCACCTCACCCTTGTCCTCTGGGGACGTCCAGATCTCAGTGTCACATGGCACCCACACCTGCCCGTGTCCCCGTGTCATCCTCATTTCCCCGTTTTCCTCATTCCCACACGCAATCTCTCCACAGACCTGTCCGTTCAACCTTTCACGTATTTTTATAGCCTCTGCCCGGGCGTCCCATCCCCACTGCTGTGACCTGAGTCAGGATTTCCCAGTCTCAGCCCTGTTGACATTTTGAGCCAGATAATTCTTGGGGGTTTCCCGTTCGCGGTCGACCAGATGCCAGGAGCACCCCTCCCAGCCCACTCGTGGCAATTAAAAATACTCCCGGAGACTTGTTGTTTTCCCCGACCCCTGGGCAGCCAACTGACCCTGGACTGAGAATGACCACCCAGGTCTAACCACCGACTCTCGTCTGCACAACAGCAGGGACCCGGGGGTCGTCCCGCGGCCTGCGTGGTGCCCTGTCTACACAGCAGCAGAGAGAGCTTCAAAATACCAATGAGAGCGAGCCCCTCTCTGCTGAGACACTTACATGGCCAGTTATCTCGTTTGGAGGAAAATCCTAACCACTTCCCCTCCCTGCGAGGCTTTGCAGGGCCTGCCCCATCCCCACTGCCCTCACCACCCGCCCTCCCACCACTGTGTGTGGCGTTCACTCCACTGAAGTCCACTTGTCTTTCAGACACCCCACATTTGTCCAAGTGGGGAGCATGACGCCTAAGTTCTCTCTTAGAATCCTCGTCCCACGCTGGCCACCTCCTCAGAAACGCCCCCGATCTTAAAATCCAAGCTCCCCTCCACCAACACCACAGCCTACGCTTTCCTGAGTCCCCGAGATGTGTGGCCACCGTCCTTGCCATGCTTCCCGGTGTGCCCAGAGCACCTCCTGCCTCCTCTTCCCTGCAGCTGCCTGCCTGTCCGAGACGCCCTCCCTGCTCGGTCACGCAAGGTGCTAGGGGCTGCTCGAGGCCACAAGATTCTTTTTCAGTCAGCCTCAGGCCTGTCTCCTGTGCCTGGGAATGTTCAGACTTTCCCTGAGCTTATTACTTCAAAAACCAACTCTCGACGCCTCTCACCTTCCTAATTCAAGAGGTGCTGAGCGCCTGCTGTTCTTGTCCTTAGTTACACACCGAGGAACAAAGGAGACGGAAGACCAAGTTCCAGACCTGCAGAGCTGCATTCAGCGCAAAGGTGGCTATCGGGAGGAAGTGAGACGGACAGTTGATGGGAGAGGGGCAAGGGGTGGGGAGAGGTAGGTAGGTAGTTAGGCAGGTGGTTAGTTCAGGGCTCCACCCCAGGAGGTGTTGAGGGGTGAGCGTGAGGACTCGGGTCAAGAAGAAGGATGAGGCCGGGTGCGGTGGCTCACACCTGTAATCTCAGCACTCTGGGAGGCCGAGGCGGGAGGATCCCTTGAGCTCAGGAGTTCCAGACCAGCCTGAGCAAGAGCGAGACCCCATCTGTACTAAAAACAGAACAATTAGCCGGGCATTGTGGCGCATGCCTGTAGTCCCAGCTACTGAGGAGGCCGAGGCAAGAAGACTGCTTGAGCCAAGAATCTGAGGTTGCAGTGAGCTATGATCACCCCACAGTGCTCTCCCTAGGCGACAGAGTGATACTGTATCAAAAAAAAAAAAAAAGAGGAAGGATGCATGAGAGCAAAGGTCCCAGGGGTGAATGGAGAGTCCAGGTGTGGCTGTAGCTGACACCTGGCAGGTGCTGAGGAGCTGTTGTTGGGAGAAGTTGGTATTTTGGACATTCCCTGACCAGTTAATGTCTTTGTGTCCTGCGGCCCCAGGATAGGACCTGGTCCTGGGTTCGTTTACCCAAGCCTTTGACGAAGTTCAGGACTCTGTCCCCAGGGGGCGCTCTACCCCGCCGGCACAGGCCCAGCGGCCCAGCCTCAGGCCCCAGGGTCTTCGCTGTCCATGGTCCTGGAGAAGCTCAGCTCTCGGGAGAATCTGGCTCAGACGTCGGACGCATTTGCAAACATTTCTCTTCCAAACAGGCTGCACTCATTTTCATCGCACCTGCAAATTATGATTGTGCACTTTCTGCTTCACCCCGCAAAGAACTACGTTTCTGCCAGGGGGAGCGTATTAAAGCAAAAATCAAGTCACCATGACCACTTCACTTTCTCCACCCCAAACACACCCTTCCCCAAACGTAACCCCCTTCAGTATCTTTCCACTGTCTACAGCATCGTTCTCAAGTGACTCTCACCCAGGCACACTAGACGTGCGACGTCCACGTGAGAAAACGTGCTCCAGGGGCTTGTTCGCGTCACGTGGTTTTTGCTTTGTCAGGTTGGGGCCGTGTCATATTGCAGGGACTCTTAGCTGGACCTTCGTCCTTTCCTCCTCACGTCAAAATAGCTCGTTGCAAGGCAGGAAGGAGAGTGAAATATCACTAGAACATAAACTGGGAGTCACTCTAATTTCTAGTGATGGAAACATTTTGGATGTGCGGTACTTTATTATTAGATACATTTAATACTAGTTACTCACGGATGTGTGAGTGTGATCTGACACTGAGCATGAAGTGCCACTATTCCAGAAGAAAATATCGACTCTTCATGTCAGAACCGAAGGCTTTCTGTGATCTCAGCCCTGCTGAATCTCTAGCCTCATATCTTTTTACATTTTCCCTTTAAGAGAGAGTAAAGCAGCACCGATGTGCCACGGTGACCTGGCACTCACAGGCAGCCTTTGTGAGACTGTAGTTGTCCATAATTTCACAGGACAGTACATCATAAAGGCCACTCTTTGATCATGGTGGGTCAAGACAAGAATAAGACCACTCCATAGTCATGTCTCAACACACACACAGACTAAAACATCATCCTAATCACAAAATGATCAAATATCCCCTCAGTCAACATCAATAACTGCTGATTATTTACAGCTTTAGCCTTTGCTATGGGCTGAATGTTTCTTCCCCAAATGCATATACTGAAGCCCTAATCTCCAATGCAGTGGATTTCAAGGTGTACAAGCCTTTCACATATTTGAGTTCTAGTTTCATTCCATTGTCATAGAAGTTACTTTCAATCTTCTTTAAATCTTTTCATTATTTTAAGTACATTGAGACTTGCTTCATGTCCTACTATGTGGTCTGTCCTGGAGAATGTTTCATAACAAATTTGGAAAATGTTTCCTGGAGAATGTGCATTTGAGAAGAATATTTTGCTCTTGTTGGGTGGAGTATTCTACGTATATCTGTTAAGTCTAGTTGGTTTATAGTGCTCAAGTCCACTGTTTTCTTCTTGATCTCTGACTGGTTGTTCTATCTATTATTATTATTATTATTTTTGACTCAGAGTCTCACTCTGTTGCCCTGGCTAGAGTGCCATGGCATCAGCCTAGCTCACAGCAACCTCAAACTCCTGGGCTCAAGCAATCCTCCTGTCTCAGCCTCCCGAGTAGCTGGGACTACAGGCATGCGCCACCATGCCCGGCTAAATTTTTTTCTATATATTTTCAGTCGGCCAATTAATTTCTTTCCATTTTTAGTAGAGATGGGGTCTCACTCTTGTGCAGGCTGGTTTCGAACTCCTGACCTTGAGCAATCCTCCCACCTCGGCCTCCCAGAGTGCTAGGATTACAGGCGTGAGCCACCGCGCCCGGCCTGTTCTATCCATTATTGAAAGTAGGATATTCAATTCTCCAACTATTATTGTAGAACTGTCTACTTTTTCCTTCGATTAAGTCCATTTTTGCTCCATATATTAATATTGTGGGGCACTTAACATTCATATACATTTATAATTTTATATGTTGATGCTTTTATTAATATGTATAATATCGATCTTTGTATCTTGAAACACTTATGGGCTTAAAGTTTGTTCTTTTCTTGTTACATTAGTTTAGCCCACTCTGTAACAAATTCCCTTCCTGGGAAGATACCATAGCCCTGGACTTGGAGCTTGGAGGGCTCCCTCCCATCCAGGAGAAGGTGGGGTGTCCCCACTCACAGGCCCTTGGTACTGCACAGTTCCTGGGGTGGGCAGATTCTAGGGCCACCTGCATGTGGATGTCAGGTGTCTGTGTCTGAGTGCAGGGAGAGAGACAGAGACCTGTGCCTTGGAAGTGGGTACCCAGAGTATCCCCCTAAGAGCAGCCTTTGCCTCAGGAAAGCAGGGGACTCTCAGAACCCATCCTTGTGTCCTTTCTTGACCTAATTCCTTACCCGTTACACACACAGAGAGCTGGTTATTATTGTAATTATATCTTGCATAAGACCCTCTCTCCACCAGCTCTGCCCAGCCCCCGGCCCCTCTCCCCATGGCCACTCACCTGCCCATAGGGCAGGGCAGCATGTCTGAGGCAGAGCATTCCTGGGCTTCCTGTGCAAGCAGAGAGGGGCAGGCGAGTGGAGGGGAAGGGCGGTGTGACCCACGGGGACTTGGGGAGGAGCAGGAGAGCTTGGCAGGTCACAGAAGAGGAAACTGGGACCTACACACAGTGAGAGCTCATCCCCCATCCACATGGACACCTAAACACACACGCGCACACACACACACACACACACACAAATAACCGATGGCTTTTATCTTGGAACTCTAGTCGTGAGATATTAATGCAAACTCACCAATTTATGAACGACAGTTGGATATCAATTATAATTTTGACAAAATTGCCATTTGACAAAATTGGGAGCTTGTTTACGTGACTAAACTTTAGTTGCTGGTAGGTAATGTAACGAAGGCTGTGGGCCAAAGTTTTGGGTAAAGAAGTGTCTATGGCAATTTGATTTTGAAAACTTCTTTTATGCCTTTTCCGCCCTTCAGTTTCAAATGAGTTTACAATGTTTACACTTTACGTAGAACTGGCTGAACTGTATAAGAAAACCAAGGTCTCCAAGTAGCCTTGAATTAGTAATACTAGAAACAGGGAGTTTTATTACAACGGCAATAGAAAAAGTTAGCAGATTCAGAGTAAGTGGAAAAGAAAATATATAGGGAGATAGAGAGATGATCATTTGAGCTCTGAATTTTCCTTGATATCATTTGTCCATCACCTTAAACATGTGCACAAGAATAAGCCATAATATGTAACCCTCTGGAGTCCTAGAACACCTGGCATGCCTTTGAACCTTTCTATGAACACAAATACTTGCACACAGAGAAAACATAAACCAACTGGTGTGCCCAAAGGGGGTCGTTCTTTTTGTGTTTCCTCATTTTTAGAGTTTGTTTCTCACCTGTTTTCCCTTTTTCTTTCTTGGTGGAACCAAACTGTAGTCTAGGATTTAATGTCGTGGAGCTGGGAAGCTCAGTCTCTCACTAACCTAGGACGAAGACAGTTTGGTTTCTCACCCAAATGCTTAGAGGAGTCAATTGAGATTACTTTTGGGAGAAAGAGGCAATGGAGGAGACCCCAGAGAATGCACCTCCAAAACAAAATTACGATCCCCAGCAACAACTTCCTAGGGAAAGAACAGACAGCTCGGAAGAAATCACGGACTGCTAACCAAGAGCAGGAGGTCCAGGGCTCAGGAGGAGAGATCAGATCCGCCCGAGGAGAAGCTGAGAGTTGGGAGTCCAAGCGCAGCCCACGCCGGTACCTAGAGTCCAGTTCAGCCTTCTCTTCCATGAAGCCCTGAGTCTGCTTTGAGTCACATGTTGGGCACCAGAAATTGTTAATGGAAAATAATTGCGCACTCTGTAAAGTAATGTAAAGAGGTTTTTTCTGGGGTCCCCCTGGTCAAGACGGGGTCTGTTCAGTAAAAGGGGGGCTTAGTGTTTTATTCTTAGTTCACAAGTCTGGTGGATGCGAATGGGGTGCAGTGAGTGAGAATAAAGGGGTCCCAATCAGGAGGTTCCGTGTTGTGGGGAAATCAGCTCTGGGCCCCATGGGGAAGGGCTGAGCACAGGGATGAGGGGACAGAGGGACACAGCCTGGTTCTCCGTGCGTCTTTCCTCATCACATCTTCCCAGGTCTATGCAGCTCCACCTTCTTTACTTTACCTACAGTCAGCTTCCCCTTCTTCAAAAACATTTTAATTGTGGTAAAAGACACATAACATAGATGTCCCCACTGTAACTACCATGTTTCCCTGAAAATAAGACAGGGTCTTATATTTATTTTTCCTCAAGAAGACACCCTACGGCTTATTTTCAGGGGATGTGTTATGTTTTTTAAGTACGGTACAACAATCTACATTTGTTCAAATAGAGTGAAGTCATCTTCTGGAACATCATCATCACTCTCCAAACCCCGAATTCCATCCTGAATATCTTGCGACTCTATTTCCTTTAGAAACATTGGCCCCAATCTCTCCTGTCGAGCCATAGAGCTCTCACGGGGCAGATGAGAAGGGCTGCTCGTCTTCTTTACCACTCCGCGACGAAATGCATGGGTTGTGCAGACACGCTGTGTAGCCACGCCCATCACTAGGGCTTATTTTCGGGGTAGGGCTTCTATTGCGCACATGCTTAGAAATCCTGCTAGGGCTTATTATATGGGTAGGTCTTATTTTCGGGGAAACACGGTATTTTATGTGCACAGCTCAGTACTGTTAAGCATATTCATGTGGTTGGGCAACCAGTTTTCAGAACTGTTCTGTCTTGCAAAACTGAAACTCTGTGCTAGTCAAGCAGCAACTCCCATCCCCCACCCCCAGCACCTGGCCGACACCGTTGCACTGATTGTCTCTGGGAACAGGACCCCTCGGCTCCCCACCAGTGGACCTGCGGCACTGGTCTTTCCCCCAGCACTGTCTCCGGGAACTTTATCCACGTGGCGCACGGACCAGAATTTCTTTCATTTTTAAAACGGAATCATATTCCAATGTATGTATTAATAGACGCCACTTTTTGCTTATCTATTTGTTTTTCCAGAAGTACGAGGTTGTTTCCACCTCATCACTATGGTGAGTAACGCCACCAGGAACATGGGTGCACAAAGTAGGGACTTTATTCAAATCCCTACTTTCATTTCTTTTCAATGTATAACCACGAGTGGAATTGTTGGATCACATGTTCATTTTCTTTTTAATGATTTGAGGAAGTGTCAGACTCATCATTGACTTTTTTGCCTCATCTCTTGTCATCACTTTATGCTATAAAGATTTGCACGACAGGAGTAAATCCATGGGGGACACGTTCCAAGACCCCCAGGGGATGCCTGGGACGGCAGATGGCACCAAACCCTATGTATACTGTGTTGTCTCCCATACATACATACCTACGATGCAATTAAGTTGACAAATCAGGCACAGTAAATTATTAACAACAGCTAATAATAAAAGGAACAATTAAACCAATATACTGTAATAAAAGTTATGGGAATGGGGTCCCTCTCTCTGTCGAAAATCTTACCGTCTTCTACCCCAGGTAACTGGATCCCTGGAAATTGAAAGTGGTGATAAGGGGGGAGAACTGTGTAAAGATTGTAAGATGTTTTGGTCATTGTAATCTGAACATCTCCAGACTCCTCTTCCATCTCCAGGCATTTACATCCTGCTTTCTGCCTGATATCCATTTAGATTTTCAGAATTCACACCGCCCTCAAACCTCTGCTTCTCTGTGGAACACAGCTCCTTCCTCTGAGTGCTCAGGAGCACAACGTGGCATTGCAATGTCGCACTTGCTCTTCCCGTCCCCTCGCTGACCACGCCCACTAGAAAACCCTGTCGGCTGGACCTTCAACACACATCCACAACGATGACTCCCTATGCCGTCCTGCCCCAGCCCACAGCAACCAGCCTTCTGCTGTCTTTGTCTATGAATGTGCCTATTCTAGATCCTCGGAAGAGTGGAATCGTACAGTGTTTGTACTTTTGTAAATGCCTAATTTCCTTTAGCTAATGTCTTCAAGGTTCATCTATGTTTCAACGTGTGTCAAAATTTCCTTCCTTCTTAAGGTTGAATAACACGTGTCGTAAGCATATAACACGGTTTTTGATCATGCATTCATCTGTTGGTGGACACTTGGGTTGCTTCTACATTTCAGTGAAGTTGCATGATGCCGCGGTGACATGGATGCATGAGAATGTGCACAAGTCCTGCTCTCCTTCCTCTGGGGTCTACACCTAGAAATGGAGTTGCTGGATGATATCATCATCCCATTTTTAATATTTTGAGGAGCCGCCACACTGCTTTCTGTAGCAGGTGCACTATTTTCTGTTCTTACCAACAATGCACAAGAGTTCTAATTTCTCCATATCCTTGTCAACACTTGTCATTTCTGAGGTATTATCCCTTATTTTTCTTTATTGTACATATTTAAGGTATATAGCATGGTGTTTTGATATTATGCTTTTGATTAGCATTTCCCTAATGACTAGAGCTAGTGAGTATCTTTTCAGATGCTTATTGGCCATTTGTACATATTTGAGGAAATGTCTGTTCAAATCTTTTGCTCATGTTTATTTTTATTTTATTTTTTTTATTTATTTTTTTTTTGAGACAGAGTCTCACTCTGTTGCCCAGGCTAGAGTGAGTGCCGTGGCATCAGCCTAGCTCACAGCAACCTCAAACTCCTGGGCTTAAGCAATCCTTCTGCCTCAGCCTCCCGAGTAGCTGGGACTACAGGCATGCGCCACCATGCCCGGCTAATTTTTTCTATATATTTTTAGTTGGCCAATTAATTTATTTCTATTTTTTTTAGTAGAGACGGAGTCTCACTCAGGCTGGTTTTGAACTCCTGACCTTGAGCGATCCGCCCGCCTCGGCCTCCCAGAGTGCTGGGATTACAGGCATGAGCCACCGCGCCCGGCCTCATGTTTATTTTTTATTTAATTTTTATTTAATTTATTATTTTTAAAGGGCTATTCCTTTGAAGCAGTGGGAGTTTACTCATTTTTAAATAGGGTTGTTTGTTTTCTGTTTTGGGGTGTCTACTATTTTTTAAAAAAATAAAACAGGTTTGTTTTGTATGTTTACTTAATGTTTTGTTTTGAGACTCCTCCATATATTCTGGATACAAGCCCTTTGTCAGATATTTTCAGTATTTTCTTTTCGTCTGTAACTTTTCTATTCACTCTCTTTACAGCCTCTTTTACAGAACAGCCAGCCTCTGTCCCCCAAAACAGGTGTTACTCATGAGGTGACCCACCAGTGTCTCAGGACATGGAGGCTGAGTACCGGCCACCCAAAGAAACCCAGGTCTTAGTTCCTGGAAGTTGTAAGTACTACCTTATAAGTAAAAGGGTCTTTGCAGATGCGATTAAGTTAGGGATTTTGACCAGTGGAGATCATCCTGGATGATCTAATAGATCTTTAAATCTAATCCCATGTGTCCTGCTAAGAGAGAAGCAAATAGAGATTTGATTCCAGAAAAGGGGGTGAGACCATGTGACCAGAGAGGCAGAGATTGGAGTGATGTAGCCAGAAGTCAAGAAATGCACCAGCTTTAACAATCTGGAAGAAAAACAATAAGATTCAAGGCTTGGATCTCTGGAAGGAATGCAGCCCAAGCAACACCTTGATTTCAGCACAGGGTAACTGATTTCAGATTTCTAGCCTCCAGAACTGTGAGAAAATAAATGTACTTTTTTGTTGTTGTTGTCATTTTAAGACATCAGCTTGTGGTAATTTGTCACAGTGCATATAGGAGAGTAATACAGGGAGGAATTCATTGAGCAGCTATGGGCGATTGCAGGGAAGGAACTGAGAAAAGCCCTCCTCCTCCACGTCCATCTCTCTGTTCCTCTTGGCAGCAAAATTCCTCGAGGGCTTGTTTGTCCTCACTCTTCTCACCTCCGTTTCCCTGATTCTTTTTCAAACTTGCTCCAATCAAGTGCCGCCCGTTTCCCAAACTTCCATGAGAACTGCTTTGTCAATGATCTCACACCATATACAACATCAACTCAGAATAGATTAAAAGATAAAACACAAGGCCTGATATTCTAAAACTCCTAGAAGAAAATAGAGGGAGTGAAGTTTCTTTATATTATCTGGGCAAAGAGTTTTTGGGATATGATTCCAAAAGAACAGGCAACAAAAGCAAAAATAGAGAAATGAATTTCTATCAACTAAAAAGGTTCTGCACAGCAAAGAAAGTGAATATCTATGGAAAGGGAGAAAATATCTGCACCTCTACATCTGGTAAGGGGTTAATATCCAGACTATATAAGGGACTCAAACAACTCAATAGCAGGAAACAAATAACCTGATTTAAAAAAGAAGCAAAGAATTTGGGTAGACAGTTCTCCAAAGAACACATACAAATATATACTCAACAGGCATGGAAAAACTGCTCAACATCACTGATCATCAGGAAAATGCAAATCAAAACCACAAGGACGCATCTCCTGACACCTGTTAGAATGACTATTACCAGGAAGACAGAAAACAGCACATTTTGCCAAGAGAGCACCAATAACAAATGTGTATCACCTTCTCCATCCATAATAACCCCCCTTTCACTTCCCTCATCTGTTGTCATCACGTCATGCCAGCTGTACGCTGTCACCTCTCCAGTCTGGGTCCATCTCCTGAGCTCCAGACATCTGTATCCAGATGTGTACCTCCAACCCCATGCGCTGTCAGGTGGATTCTCAGAATTAACATCCTCTCCAAATCCCTGCTTCTCTATGGACACAGCTCCTTCCCTGAAGGTGCTCAGGAGAAGATTCTGGCATCATCTTTGCTCTTCCTGTCCCCTCACTGACCACACCTATCAGGAAACCCTGTCAGCTTGACCTTCAGTACATACCAAAATCATGTCCTCAGCCCAGCCCTGCCTTCCTGGTTCAGCCACCATCCCACCCCTTGGAGGATCCAGTGATGCCTTCCCAGTCTCCCTGACCATGGCGGCCGGGGGTTCTGTCACAGTTGTGTCTGTGCTGTCCCCAGGGGCTCTGAGTTCCTGCATCTCTGCACCATCCCCCCCGCTGCTCCCCCCTCCTGCCGCCCTCTGCTCTCACGCAGGCCCTGCCTCTGAGCACTGTACTCGCTGTTCCTCCTGTTCCCTCCTCCTGGGACACTTTTCCTTGCTCAGACCCAGAGCCTGCTTCCTCACCAAAGTCACATCTGAGCCCAAACATCACGTCCTCCCGCTGTCAGTCACAGACATGTCCCCAAAATGTCACAAGCTCCTTTTCTGGCATGATTTTACTTCACATGCATATCACAATCCCATGTGCTCTCATTCTGTTAATTTATTTTTTCCTTCTTTTCTCCTGAGTGCCAATGTCTTGCTTACTTCTTTTGTTGTGGTAAAATACAGGTAACACACGATTGGCCATTTTTAAGATTTCATAGGGTACAAGTCAGTGGCATTAAGCACATTCTCAGTGTTGTGCAACCACAACCACTATCGATTTCCGGAGCTTTCTCATCATCCCAAACCGACACTCTGCACCAGTTGCACAATCCCCCCCCCCCCCCCCCCCCCCCCCCCCCCCCCCCCCCCCCCGCCCCGTCCCCGCCCTGTCCCCAGCCAGTGGCCACCATTCTACTTCCTGTCTCGATTAATTTGTCTATTCTAGGCAGGTCATACAAGCAGAATCACACAGTATTTGTCATTTTGTGTCTGGCCTACCATATTATTCCACTTACCATATTGTTTCGGAGTTCATCCCTACCGTGGCATGTATCAGAATTCTGCTCCTCCCTGTGTAAGGCCAGAGACTATCCCGTGGGCTGTGCGCACCACCTTGTGTGTCTCCCTTCATCCACCAGTGGACACTCGGGCTGTTTGCACCGTTTAACTGCTGTGAGTAATGCTGCTGCGAACACCGGCTTAGCTGTCACAGCTGAAGTCTACACTCCCAGTTCCTTTAAGAATATATCTAGGAGTGGATGGCTGGTCACTTGGTAACTCTACGTTTAACTTT